>PKMM01017728.1:0-22978 GCA_002933915.1 Eutrema heterophyllum
GTCATACTCCGATCTAAATTCGTATAGTATACCCAACGACATTGCACAAATGTATATCAGGTCTACTATTAAAATATGTTAATTATAAATTCGGTAAAATCCAGAAAAAAACAAATCAATAAAATTCATACTGACTGTGATCAAATATTACTTGTTGAACCGATTGCGTTTTAAAATGGATTGTTTCTTGGGTGATTTACAGTGTAAGTCACTTTTGTGACTTTCTTTACCGAATAAGCCACATTTTGCTATTTGGGTACTTATTTAACTGTTCAAGGGTGTGAATTTCCTATGATGCCCTAGGGTAAGTTGGCTGTGAAACTCAGATGGACATTGACGAGAAAAATCACGTTTCCTTTTTTTGACCTCTTAACAGAATTCTCCGGCGAGAAACCCTATATACTTCTCAACTCCGGCGACTCCGATTTAGTTAACGCCGGAGATCATATATTTGATTTCGCGGTCGGATTTGCGGACTCGCAAGATCACGACCGTGTAACGGTGGCAGGAGATGGCGGTGGGTGTTGCCGTGGGAGTCGAGAATCTGGAGCTTTGGGGTCCGGCGGTGAAGTGGGGGACGGATTTCAAGTTTAATTCATCGGAGGAATGTTGTAAGTTATGTGCATCGGCAAAGACGGACCTTGCTTGTGCGATTCATGGGTGTTCTGCGGAAACAAAGAGGGTCAAAATTTGGAGAGGTGAGTCTGATCTTTGTGATCTAATCGAATTGTGTGCTTGATTTAGATTACCGTCCTTGGATCGTGCTGCCTAAGTGTGTAATTACAGAAAAGTTCTCTTCGTCCTGTAAGAGTCTTAGAGTCTTGCCTTATTTGCTCCTTTTTTCTTAGAAATCCAATGCTGGCTGCATTATATGTTAACATACATATTGAAGGTAACTAACTTTCCGCCAGCCCTATGGGATTTCCAGGCGATTCAGGGGATGGATCTGTTCAGGATGAGGTATGTTGGATTGGGGAAGGTGGATGATGTATGTTGGATTCAAGATGATGGATGGATTCGATAATGTAGAGATTGGTTGATTCGATTTCAGAGATTGTGTATTCGATTTCAGAGATTCGATAATCACAAGATTGGTGGATTCGATTTTCACGTCTCATTTTGTACACACCATTGATGACTTAAGCTCACCCATTTCAGATTCTCCTCCTCCACGATGGGTTCACTTCACACATGGTTTACTTCTATTCTTGTATCAGATTTGCGTCTTTCTCTTTCTTTAAAGATGTTCACGTTTTGATTAGAGAAGGGAGAATTACTTATGGATGTCTGAAAATGGATGGGCTTGTTAATGTAACTTGTAGCTTATGATGAAGTGGTATTTTGTTGAATTTTGCAGGTGACATTGTCCACGAGCATGTCCAATGAGCCGTTGTCCATGGGTCGTTGTCCATGAGCCGTTGTCCACGAAAAATATATGAGAACAAGTACGGTGATGGATACGATCAATTAATACTATAGCAGATTTCTTTATATTCAACGTATGGTGGATGTAATCATATTTCCTTATATTCAACATATTGTGGACAGCGTATGGTGGATACATTATATTGTTCATGGCAGATCAGCGTGAGCTACGCTTGTGATCATGCTGATTGCACCAGTCTTGGGTATGGATCCTCTTGTGGTAACCTGAATCTAGCACATAATGTTTCGTATGCGTTCACGGGTCTCTCTGTGATCAGTACCAGGAATCCTTCTGTTGGGAGTTGCAAATTCAAGATAATGATCAAGTCAGATTCTTCAGGATGCCTTTAACACGATCAATGGCAGTGTTGCTACTCTTCTCGTTGATTATTTATTTTTCCTTTATTTTTTCTTTTTTTGCAAAACTTTGGTGTTTATTGGGAAACTAAAAAGAAACATTAAGATTTATGTGTTACTTACCTGTTTGATTTCTTATTCTCGAGAGCTGTTTGGTGTTCACCGTCTACACTTTGGTGTTTATTGGGTAACGAATTTTAGTTTCCCATTTCACACAACTATATATTCTCTTAATTAAAAGCAATATACGTTAAAGGAAAAAAATCAAAAACTTACAGAAATTTTTAATTCAAATCCTTATAGTTACATAGTTTTAGCATGGACACATGCTAAGAGATTCAGAAGGAGGCTCTGATGGACAACTTTTTATGGATACGATATGGTGGACAGTTTACGATGGACAATTAGTGTGAACATCATACCATGGATACGATCAATTAAGAGCTCGTGGATAGGCGATCGTGAATAAGAAATTGTGGATAAGAAATAGTGAATAAGAAATCGTGGATATGATATGAGAACGTGAATATGAAAGCGTGTAAAAAAAAATCATAGTTAAACACCAAACCAAATTCAAATCTTTCAAAATGTGTATGTTTTATACGAAAGAATTCAAGAAAGAAGCAGAAGAAGAAGAACCATCGGCATTTCCAGTGATTCTAAGAACCAAATCAAAAACTAGAATCATATAAGAAGGCGTGGATGAAAAGGCGTGGATAGGCATGTGTGGATGACCATATTGGAATTCATCAACCAATTTATAATGTTTACGTTTTGTCAAGTTTTGCTTTGAAGGAAACAACGACTTTCTTAGTAATTGTCTTGCTATTGTTATACACTTATGAAAATTTGTAATTTGTCAAACTTTTAGTTTTGTAAATTGTGTTTGAATTCTCTACCAATAGAACAACAGCAAGAAAATCACAATCTTATTGTTTTAACAAGTTATCGAGTCAAATATTCTTGTTCCTTTAGTAGATAGAGGTTAGATTGAATAGATGTAGACATGTGGATGGCGCATACAAGCAATAGATTGGCTAAATCATGATTCTGGTAAAGACCAATCATATTCACTTGTCTGCAACATATACTACTTTTTACATTGTTTACACACATTAATTATACTAATTTCTTCCTATAAAGACAATACACAAAACCAAGAAAAACAAATAAAGTTGGCCAAGTCATTGTCATGATTTTTAGTCTTCTCTATGCAGCATCGCATCGCCAAATGTGGCAATGGCATGTCCATGCTAATCCATCCACCTGGTCAATAAACGCTTACTAACTGCTATCCACGATATGATGTCCTACCAAAATTATCCACCAACCGTTATCCACGAAGGACTGATTCATCAATTCGACTACGTTGTCCATGAATTGCATTCGCAACAACAACATAACATAGAGATCAATTGTTAAATAACAACCAAATATGATACAAAACACCAATTGTAATCTTTAATTCTTACAAAAAATCAAGACTAAGTGATGCATGATACTTTGTTCAAGCTAAGTCCATGCTAACTAATGTAGATATAGCTGACCAACGATAATAGCAAATACTCGCATCCACTATATGATATTCAACCTAGCTTGTTCACATTACTTTTTCCACATTCTAATTGTCCACAAGTTGTAACAATAACACAATCCTAATTTGTCAGGCTAAACAAATCCAAAAATACTAATTTGTCAGGCTAAGCAAATCACAATCTTAAGGGTGATGCGATAGCGGACACGCCTAAGGACTTAACGTTCACACCCGATGGACTCATGACTAGGTCAAGGACCCGCAAGCTCAACGAGGACATTCACGGGTTACTTTTGGACGTTTGGAGCAAGGAAGAAGAGCCACCACCGTACGCCATTCTCAACATGGTCCGTGCCATTCATGATGAATGAGGTTCGGCCCGTGGTATTTGTCTAAGTACTCTTTTTCCTTGGCTTGGGTTTGTCCCATTGGGTTTACCAAGTTAAGGTTTTAATGAGGCTTGGGCTTATACCCATCTTTCGGCCCAATCTCCATCATGATGCGCAAATCATCATGATCATCCCACACGGAAATAAGGAGGCCAAGGGTCATCTTTTGATTCTTTGAATCTAGACCATCTTTAATGTTCTTTGTATTTTCCAAGTGCATTGTTTTTAGCACTCTTTACCCTTTCATCTTCTTTACCCCTTCACCTTCTTTTCCTATATAAACTCGTTGTACTCATTTCATTTTAGGATCGAATATCAAAACCTTTTCTTAGAAAGCGATTTCTTTCTCTTGTTCCTTGTGAACTTTTCGATATCTTTGGTGAGTTTGCCTTAGTTATCAAATCGATTTATCAAGTGTTCTCCATCACACTTGACGATATCAATCATTCCCGGCGTTGGCGTGTTCGTCTTAAGTGAGTTTTGGGACTAAGGATTCGTATACCTTAGGATCTTATTCCGCGAGTTCGTTAGCAAAGGTTCCACTGCCTTGTTCATCATATTCGGCGTAAGTTTTGGGCCTAAGGTTTCACATACCTTAGAATCTCGCTTCACGAATCCGAGGAGTCAAGGATCTATCATCTACCGCCCTTTGGAGTGCCGTTCGTTTGGGATTCTTTCGTATGATCGCATCAAAGGGTTTAACAAGTTATCGGGTGAAATACTAATATCCAAAAATTGCAACCGTGGACGAGCTTGCGTGAACGAGTTTGGGTTATGCTGAATTTTTACTTGTGCAGTTGTATTTTGGTGTGAGAACGATGCTCGTTGTCGTGCAAAAAAAAAAAATTACACAATCATTTTTAATGGACAAGTGTATGCGTACAAGCAACTCACAATCTTAGGGATTTAACAAGTTACCGGGTGAAATACTCATATCCAAAACCTGCAACCGTGGACAAGCTACCGTGGACGAGCTACCGTGGACGAGCTTCTGTGGACGAGCTTCCGTGGACGAGCTTCCGTGGACAAGCTTCCGTGGACGAGCTTCCGTGGACGAGCTTCCGTGGAGTCTTGAATTTCCATGCAAAATTTGGTGCTAAAAGCAATTTTAACCTCAACATTGAAAACCGACAGAAGAAAACAAGTGAGAACTGAAGCATACCCGTGTTTGCCTTTCTAGTTGGCTTGGAAATTCTCGCCTGGAATATTAGGGGCTTTCATATCACGCTTCATACTTAGCAAGAGAAGCAATATATCATACCCCAAAGCCGGTTTCTTTGGTGTGTCTGACAAACCATTATAAGCCTAGCACAATGCCTACAATCTGAAACAAACAAACAAACAAAAAAAATTATTTCTAATGACTTTCCACCTTAAACAACCATGCACGTCGATTCTAAGTAGATCCACAATTTGTTACAATAGAATCAGAAACAGGAAGCCCTGCAATAAGTCACTCGCTGTCCACCACCAAGCTAATACCGATCCCTAAACCTCATCATAAATCTCAATTCTAACATTGAGCACAAATCAGTATAACAAGCAACAGATTTACCAATACTTAATCAGAAAACCGACCTAATTCAAATCCGCGACAGGTCTTAGCCATATAACTCACATATTCTCCTCGGACAAACCAATTAAAAAACTTAATCGTTCTCATAACCGTAGAACCCATAATCAAATTGAAACAAAACGACTAAAACGGCTACTCCGCAGAACCCGGAAGCACAAATAGATCGCGTGAATCCAAAAAAATCGACAAGTCAATCCAAATCAACGAGAGTTAAGACAGATAAATCAGATAAAAAACGAGATAGATAGAGAGAGAGAGAACTCACGTTCACGTGTAATCGGCCGGAAATTCTTGTACTCGCCAGCCTAAGACGACGAATCGGAATCGGAGTCCTTCGGTCTCCGGTAGAAAAGCCGACACGGAGAGAAACGCAACGAAGAGGACTTCGTTGAGAAGTAGGAGAGATCTACGAGAGGAAAACGATGCCATTAAATCTCTCAATTTGGATTGGAATTTGGAAACCCAATTTCATTAAAAAACAGTACTTGGGTGATGGTGATTGTTGTCCCTTGTTGTCGGAGAAATTGAGATGGAGAAGAAAGAGGAGTAAAGAAGACAGAGAGAGCGGCGTATGAGAACAAAGTCAAATAAAGGGTATAAGAGTCTTTCTTATGGGGGAAAGTACAATAGTCGAAACTGGTTTAGTGTGCAATTACAAAGTGAAAAAGTGGGTTTCTCTGTAATTGTTCTTTGTTTCTTTTAGTCGTATACGCTATATTAAATAAAATATATTATTTGCGATTTCTTAGATTTTAATAAGATTTCACTAAGTCGTTGTGGAACGCGGAGAAATATTTGATAAAATTGAGATAATATTTATATTTTTAAAAAAACAATTATTCTGTAATATTAAAGATTCAAGTCAACATAAAAAGTGAATTAAGTGGATGAGAATTATGTGACTAGGATGTGTGGAAAATGATAATTTTTGAACATTTATAAGTATCAAATAAGTTAGCAATTCTAAATTGTAATCCATAAATTGTAATTAATTTATAATACTATTATAAATAAACTTAATTTATAAAATATATAAATTGTAATCCATAAATTAAGAAAATTGATTTTGTTAGTTGTATGAATCTTATTTATTAATTGAATTTAAATGTAAACTTAAATTGAGTGGGACCCACATATTTTTTCACCTAATCAAATGTTATTTATTTTCTTAAATAGAAATGAATATAAAAATGCAATGACATTTTCTGTAATATAACACATCACTATTGGTTAATTTGCTATCAATATTGCTCAAATAATAGTATTAGATATAAAGATGTTGGATAGAATCATAGATGCAAAAAATATGATGAAATTCATCAACTGGTTTTGGTGGAGAAGGTAATAATAATTCAATTGGAAGAGGAAGTTAAAACTGAAAAATGAAAACAATAATGATTTGATTTCAAATTATAAATGGAAGAGAAAAAGGTTAAGATTGAAAAAAAGTGGGAGAGTTGTGCAATAGAAAGGGAATGATGGTAAAAATAAAGTCTTATTTATTTATTTTTAAAAAATTGATTTAAAAATATTGAAAAGTTTTTCTTCCTTTTTAATTTGTTAGACGAATCTTATAAAAAAACCTTAGTGGCTGCTTTTGTTTCAAAGCCTTCCGTTGTAGAAATTTGGTTTCTAAATTTTTAGCCTTTCATTCTATTTTCTGAGGTTTTAATCTCTTAATAGTTTTTCTTTTTTTAGAGTTTTGTCTTTGGGGGTTTATGAACTCGCCAGCTTTGTCTCCGGAAGGATTTTGAGCCTTGCCGGCTTTGTAAAACTTTGTGCTAAAAATAATGAAATTTCAAGATGACAAAAAAAAAAAAAGGAAGGGGATTTTTTGTTGTTTAATTTTGCATTTTTTCCTTATTTTTAGCATTTATCATGTTTATTTTTTTTAATAATGAAATTTATTTGAAAGCAATATTCATGTGGCAAGTTTTTATTGCTCAAGTGACTTGTGATTTATTAGATAAAAGATTAAATAAAACTCCAACAATACCTCACATTTTCTATTCAAACTCCAGAATATCCCACATATGAATAGAAAATAAGCTCATGTGCTTCTGAGAAAATATAATCAATATGCATCACAAAAGGTATTTTTTGGACTTGAACATTCCCTAGTATCAACTTATCGGATTTACTTTGTGGGTAATGAACTTTAGTCTTGAATTAACCACGTTTTATAGTAAACCGAGACAATAAGTGAAACACATATATCATCATGTCTAGTTTATACGGTTGTGTTCATTTTGGTCCTAAACATATCAGGACTTCATGAGAGCTCTAGTGAATTTAGCCATGTCAATTCTCATAGGTGCGACCCGACACCACTCCCATATAGGTAATGTTAATTAAGGATACTCCGTTATATCCCAGTTATAGAAAAGCTATTAATATTATTAAAAATATAATATTCATCCCTTAAACGTCAACTGAAATACACTTTAAACTTCATAGGAATGAGAAATGTGTATTTTCTTCCTTAAATCTTCTTCAACCAGTTTGCCTATTGAACCTAGACCATGGGATCTCCAATGTTGCTAGGATAGGTTTCCGCCAAGTGGTGACTCATTGTGTTGGCTTAAGACCCATTCCCCTCGAAGTGAATACGACTTGCTCTTTAGGAAGGCCTTTAGTCAAAGGATCAACCAAGTTTTCCTTTGATTTAATATAATCCAATGCTATCACCCCATTGGAAACCAATTGTGGCATGTCTTCGTCTAATATGCATTGACTTGCCATTGTAAATTTTACCTTTCCCTCTATTTAAGGTAGCCATACTATCACAATGGATACATAATGCAGTTAATGGCTTTGGCCATAGTGGAATATCTTCAAGATAATTCCTAAGCCATTATGCTTCTTCTGCAACTTTATCTGGTGCGATAAATTCAGATTCCATTGTAGAACGTGCAATACACGTTTGTTTAGATGATTTCCAAAACACAGCACCACCACCAAGTGTAAACACATAACCACTTGTGGATTTACTATCCGTATTTCCAGAAATCCAATTTGCATCACTATATCCTTCTAACACATGAAGAATTTTTTTGAAATATAGACCATAATTAACTGTATGATTTAAGTACAATATAATTTCTATAAATTAATACTCGATAAATTAATAACCTTTCTAAATTAATAAATTTTTCCGGTCTCGAGTTAGACCAGTGTAAAAATTGACACAATTCGATAAGATAATAAGATAATAATTTTTTTGAAACCCCAATGTAAATTTATGGTCTCATTAATAACATAAATTAATAATCATATAAAATTATAGAATATAACTAAGATAATTTAGTGGAATAGGACTCTAGTGTTATTTTTTTATTCATAAATTTGCATTTTTGTGTAACTTATCTATAAATTTTTTATACATAAAAACATATGGTATTATCGTCTTAAGTTACATCAAAAAATTATTAAAAATTGCATATACGATAATTGTTTCCTAACATGTAACTGCCGCTAAAAATATTAAATTATTATTTTTTATTTTTTATTTTAAATTTGAATTGTATTTTGAAATTATACAAATCTCTCTATAAATTATTAATTTATCGATAAATTAATACTCTCTCTAAATTAATAAAATCTTCAGGTCCCAACATTATTAATTTATAGAGGTTTTTGTATCTTAATACTCTAACTAAAGCATTCCAATGTTCTCTGTTTGAATTACTTGAATACCGACTTAACTTAATCGACTCAATGAGTAAGCTAAGTCTGGTCTTGTACAATTTGTAATGTACATTAGGCTTCCAAGTATTTGTGTGTATTCTAACTGAGACACACTTTCTCCCTCATTCTTTGAAAGCTTGCACGTTCGATCAAACGGAGTAACTACTGGTCTATCATCAAAGTGACCAAATATCTTTAGAACTTTCTCCACATAATGAGATTGAGTAAGTGAGTTACTATTTAGTTCTCGTTTAATTCTAATTCCAAGAATTACGTAAGCCAATCCCATGTCTTTCATTCCGAAATTGTCACTCAACATCTTCTTTGTGGTATTGATAATGTATTTACTTGTTCCCATTATCAACATATCATCCACATAGAGACATACAATGATCGTATCATTTTTAGTTTTCTTAATGTAAACACACTTGTCACATTCATTTATGGTAAAACCATACGACTTCATTGTATTGTCAAACTTCTCATGCCATTTTTTTGGCGCTTGTTTAAGTCCATACAGTGACTTAACAAGTTTACAAACTTTATTTTCTTGGCCTTTGGCTATAAAGCCCTCAGGTTGTTCCGTATATATTTCTTCATCTAATTCTCCATTTAAAAATGTAGTTTTGACATCCATTTGATGAATTTCTAAATCATATATGACAACAATTGCTATTAGCAATCTAATAGAAGTAATTCTCGTGACCGGAGAATATGTATCAAAGAAACCAAGACCTTTTTTTGACAAAATCCGTTGGCCACTAGTCTTGCTTTATAGTTTTCAATTGTTCCATCCGGCCTTAACTTCTTTGTGAACATCCATTTATATCCAATTGGTTTACTTCCAGGTGGTAAATCAACCAATTTCCATGTATAATTATTCATAATGGATTCCACTTCGCTTTGAATAGCCTATTTCCAATAAGGTGTTTCTGAAGATTCAATTGCAGCCTTATAAGTTTGAGGCTCATATTCACTCAAGTACGTCATAAAATCAGTACCAAGATCTATAGAGATTCTTGCCCTTTTACTTCTCTTGGTTCATTTTATTCTTCTTGAACCTTTGAGGCAATTTCATCAAAATTACGTATTCGTATTGTCCATGTCCCAGATGACCAGATGAACAAGATGCAGCCTAAAAGCATCAAGTGTATCTTCATTGGATACTCCACAACGCAAAAAGGCTACAAGTGTTACAATCTAGAAACTAAAAAGACTTTTGTCTCTCGTGATGTCAAATTTGATGAAGAAAAAGGCTTCTATGAAGAAAATGATTGGAACAAGCTAAAAGACTTGGGTTCTTCTGGTTCTGATATTGCTTCCAGCCTACGACATCTACTTGAAAACCTCAACTTGCCAAAGAAAACAGTAGATGTCCAACCATCTCTTACACCACAATCTGTAGAAGAACCTGACAATGGTGAAACATAGGTGGAAAATGATCAAGTTGAATCAAAAGATGGAGATCAAGAAGATGTAAGTCCTCACGATCATGAAGATAACCAGAACCAGAATGATGACCTTGCTCTATACTCCTTAGACAATTCTGATGATCAAGAAGACAATGGTGCCTCAGAATCTCAAGAAATCAATGAGGAGGAGTCTGATGCAACTGATGATGTCCAAAATGTGGAGACAGCCATTCATGAAGATGACTCACCTCCTCCACTTAGAAGAAGCTCAAGAATCAAGAAACTTTCCAAATGGGTTGATACAAGGGTTTACTATAATAATCTTGCTAATAATGTTGCACATCCTATTCAAGCTTATTGTTCTTTGGCTAACCTTCCTGATGATCATCATGCTTTTCTTAGCAAAATTGACCAGATTGTTATACCTCAGACTTATGAAGAAGCAAAGGATAGTGAGGTGTGGATTGAAGCAGTAAACGAAGAACATGGAACCATGAAGATGAACAACACTTGGGATGTGGTTGATCTTCCCAAAGGAAAGAAACCTGTTGGTTCCAAATGGGTTTTCACGATCAAATACCACAGCAATGGTGAAATAGAGAGGCACAAAGCTCGCTTGGTGGCTAAAGGTTTCACTCAAATATATGGAGAAGATTACAAAGACACTTTTGCTCTTTTTGCTAAACTCCATATTGTTCGTGTTATTCTTTCACTTGCTACTAACCTCTCTTGGGATTTATGGCAGATGGATGTAAAGAATGTCTTCCTTTAAGGTGAACTTGAAGAAGAAGTTTATATGAGACCACCTCTTGGTATTGAAATTGAAGAAGGCAAAGTTCTCAAGCTTAAGAAGACTATCTATGGTTTGAAGCAATCACCACGTGTTTGGTATCACAAGCTAAGCAAAACCCTCATTGGAAATGGATTTAAAATGTCAGAAGCTGATCATTCGCTTTTCACAATTCAGGGGGAATCAGGTATTGTCGTTGTCTTGATTTATGTTGATGATATCATTATTTCGGGCAATGACAAAGAAGGTATTCAAAATACCAAGTCATCCCTCAAATCTGCTTTTGATATTAAATATTTAGGTGAACTAAAGTACTTTCTTGGCATAGAAGTATGTCGTTCTGATGAAGGGCTATTTCTATCTCAAAGGAAGTATACACTTGATCTTCTTAGTGAAACAGGAAAGCTTGGAGCTAAACCAGCAAAGACACCTATTGAAGAGAAGTACAAAGACTCTCGTGAGGGGGAACCTGAGGGGGAACCCTATGACAACATTGGACAATATCAAAGAATTGTGGGTAAGCTCATTCATCTTACAATTACACGTTCTGATTTATGTTTTGCTGTGAACCAGGTTAGTCAACACATGGAAGCTCCAACTATCTACCACTGGAATATGGTGGAAAGGATCCTTAAGTACTTTAAGGGAACTCTGGACAAAGGTATTTGGATGCAGAAGAATGACCACACTGAGATCGTTGGCTATTGTGATGCTGATTGGGCTGAAGACAAGATAGACAGGAAATCAACATGAGGCTGTTGCACGTTTGTTGGTGGGAACTTGGTCACGTGGAGAAGCAAGAAGCAGAAGGTGGTGTCAAGGTCGAGTTGTGAAGCTGAATATCGGTCTATGGCTGACACTACGGATGAGCTTATTTGGCTTAAGGCGTTGCTACTGGATCTCGGAGTCAAGACAACTCAGCATATTATCATGCATTGTGACAATCAGGCTGCTATTCACATTACATCCAACTTTGTGTTTCATGAGCGCACCAAGCACATCGAAGTGGACTACCATCATATTCGTGAGAAGGTTGAACTTGGGATCATCTCTCCCGCTTACACTAAGAGTTCTGATCAACTTGCGGATATCTTCACCAAAGCAGCAAATTCAAAGGTGTGCAAATTCATTCAAGGCAAGCTTGGCTTAGTTGATTTTCACCTAAGGAGGACTGTTGGATTGTGACCGTTGCACTCTTTTTCCCTTAACCATGGTTTTTTCCATTGGGTTTTCCTGGTAAGGTTTTTAATGAGGCAACTTCATCCACATTTGTCATGTTGAAGTGAATCTGGCAAACTTGGCTTAATCGATCTTCACCAGCCAAGTTTGAGGGGGAATGTTGTAAGTCTGTTGAAGTCTGTTGAAGTAAACTCACAAGTCTGCTAAAGTCTGCTAAAGTAATGTCATGCATTTATGACAATAGCTCCTCTCTCTCCCCTTTACTCTTCATGGACGAAAATCTAAGCCTTTCTCTCTCTTCATGCAATTCTTATCATTTATGTGTAACAACTAGTTTCTCTCTTCTTCTTCTATATATTTGTATATTCTTGTACAAATCAGACTAAGGGAAATAATATACAACTTCTCTCTATTCTCTCTTCTTTCTTATACACTTCCGCATAGGTTTCTACAGCACTTGCACATAATCGCTTCTGATACCGTCTCTGAAATCGTCTCGCATAGCCTCGATGCGTTGTTTATGCTTCTCTGCTTGTTTCAACTCCCGCTTCCTCTACATCTTGTTCAACAGCACTGCAGCTTGTTGTCTTGTGGGCAAGAACGGAATCGTCCCTTCTAATCGCTAGTACATCTTGAACATGGTTTCCGGTTCTAAGAATCGTTGCTCGATACCAATGGAACCGCAAAACATAGATAGAATAATCCCAAACTAGAGATTCACTTTGAATCCGAAGAAAGAAAAAATCATGGTGAATCATTGCGTGGATTGTTGCATTTAATTTATTTTGTATTAGACAAAGTGAATTTTGATCATTGTTTGTAAAAAAATCCAATTTATAATAGTTATAAACGTAATCCCCGGTTTGGATCTCCAATCTTCAAACATTTCCAAGGAATTGAAGATGGAAGAATGAAGAATGAACAAAGAACTAAAAATATAGTTTAAGCTTGCTTCTTGCTTTGATAACCATAATAAGATTTGTAAAGAAAGAAATTTATAAACCTGTATATTCTCATCAAAGTATTCTCAATACATTTTGTTCTCTTTATATACAAGATGAACAACTCAACCAACTTAACTTAACTAAAATCTAACTAAACTCCTTAACCATAATGACAATTCAACATAACAGTTATCGAGAGATATCGATCTTGCTTCAAGCATGCAATCTTCTTCACTAGTATGAGAAGTGCTTGAGTTGAAAGCTTCTCTTTAGCTTACAGTTTCTCAAACTCTCTCTGCAACTCAGAGTGTTTATTCGAAGCCATGCATATATATAATAAAGTCACATTAGCCAAGATGACTAGAACAATGTCTTACAGTGAGAGACCATAACAGTCTTAAAAACGAATAGAAAAGGATCAACATTGCCCATAAAGTAATGAGTTTCAACAATGCAAATGAAAAAAAAGGCAACAATGAATGTCTTAATCCGAACCAATGTTTTAAACAACCTTATGATGATCCCAGCAAGACCACATAGATAGACATGTGTGTTCCTCGGATTCATGACAGCTTCGACTAATTTTAGACATTCAAGGAAAGCTTTTGAGCTGCAAGTGCTTCAGCCTCAAGGGTTGGCTCCCAGAGGAGTGTGGTCTCTGCCAAAAGTGAGGTCACAATGTATGGGTCCATGTTTGATGCTGGACGCCGATCTTCCAAGTAACCTATTTCCAATTCACAACAGTATATGTTAACAATATAGCATATAAAACATAATCTATGTTACCATTCCGGAATCAGTACCTTTTCCTTTCTTCTCGGTATCACGCCCCACACGAATCGAGCATCCACGGTTAGCCACGCCCTGCCAAGTTGAAGTTTAAAGCATATGAGCAGAGGGACACAGAATAAGGACTTAAAATGTGAAATCTTTCAGACTCCCATTGCATGTTCATACCCATGAGAATTGGTCGATGCTAGCTGTCTCGTGCTTTCCGGTCAACCTTCTCTCATTACCTTCACCGTAGGCACTGATGTGCTCCATGTGGCGAAGCGAGAGGTTCAAGATCGCCTTTTTTATCACCTCAAATCCTCCTTCCTCTCTCATGCTCTTTGTACTGTAATTGGTATGGCAACCAGCACCGTTCCAGTCACCCTCTATCGGTTTGGGATCAAGTGTTAGGACAACACCAGCTTGTTCTGTGATTCTCTGCAAAAAGGTAACAACAGTTACAAAGGCTTAACTCTCTCACTCACTCACTCTTCTCTACAAAAGAGACTTTTGATTACCTCAAGAAGGTATCTAGCACACCAAACATGATCACCTGCTTCGATTCCTACGCTCGGGCCAACTTGGAATTCCCACTGCACAAATGTTTATAACATCAGAAGATTGGCAACTTTGTAAAACATACAAATAACAGAATTTATTATCAGAAGCTCCACTGAAAAAGAGACCTGTCCTGGCATAACTTCACCATTAGTACCACTAATGTTAATTCCAGCATATAAGCAAGCTTTGTAATGAGCATCTGAAATGTCACGTCCCCAAGATTTTTCAGCTCCAACTCCACAGTAGTAAGGACCCTGAAAACAAAAATAGAGTTAGTTACTTTTTTTATAAACCAACACAAAACATACTTCTTTGGCTTGACTTGGTTGTCACCTGCGGACCAGGATACGCTCCAACGGGCCAACCCAAAGGCCAGTTAACGTTTGGCTGAAGTAAAGTGTACTCTTGTTCAATGCCAAACCTAGAATCATGATGAAGAATTCAAACTTAAGCACCAATTCTAAGTAAAATGGGATTGGAGGTAAACCGATAAAAACGATATTATCGGGTAATGACAAACCATGGCAACTCTTCATTGACCTTCTTCTTACTGAAGATTTCAGCAGCTCTTGCACGTTTGTTGGTTGGAATTGGCTCACCAGCTGGTGTGTAAGTATCACAGATAACCTTCACATAATAAAACCTCAATACTTAGTGTGCGATTACGAAAAAATGTTGCTTAAAAATATCAAACTCAATGACACATACCAATATGTTATTGCCCCCACGGAAAGGATCTCTGAAGATAGCTTGTGGACTGAATAAAACAGCAACGGTATACGAAGTATGAGATTGTGAAATAAATAGCAAATGGGAACAGAAAACGTTCAGTGCATTGAGAGAAAAATCTTACTATAGAATCACTTCACTATCTTCACCAGGTGCTTGTCCGGTACTCGAACCATCATAGTTCCATTTGGGAAGCTCAGAGGGATCTTCCACGGGCTTTTCAAGAGTCTGAAATTATCAAGAAACCATCCATTAATCTACTAGCTTCATAGTTCCTGATATAAAGATACTACATTCTAAAGAGTATCATACCCTTGACTTGCTTCTAAGGTCAATTCCAGATCCTCCAATCCTATCCAAGTAAAAAGACAAATCGTTAGGAATCTCACATCGGAAGTTAGATGAGACCTAGAGCGGATATATATACACGTACCAAATGTACTCAGCGATGATCCGGTCAGTGAAAGGTTTGGTGTCTAAATTGAGAAGACTCTCAACTCTATTGATTGTACTGTTATCAGATTGGAGAGCCATCACTCTAAAGCTAGTAGAACGGCTCTGCTTCTTCTGTTTCAACATAACCGAGCTCCATAACTTGGTCGATGCAATGGAGCTCGGTTTAGTCACTCTCATTTGACATGTTGGAGAAGCTGCTAAGATCTGCGCCATTTTTTTCTTTAACCTTGGATCCCTGATCAAATTCAAAAAAGAATCCAAACCCAAAATCAAGATTCACCAACTTTATTCTATAGACTAATCCAGATTCTTGACCAGACTGATTAAACTAAACCAAATTCACTAAAATGTGATAAGAAAGTAACAAAAACACATTTAAACTAAACCCAATTCACTATGGAAAAAGGTGATTAGAGAAAGTAACCAAAGAACATGAAATTAAAAAAGAAAAAGACAAAGAGATCCAATCAAAAATACCAAAAAGAGCGATGATCTCTGTTGATTAGTTAGCTAAGTGGTGGACCCAAGATCTAATGGAATCAACCCTTTTTCGAAGCTTAATTAGCAAAAAAGACAGAGTTTTGACTTTTATTACAAACTAGCTTTCTTTAAGATTCTTCTTACCAGAAACAAATGGGTTTTCCAAATCAAGTAACAAGATCGGATCAAATGCTTGAAAAAAGTAAAATACAAAAACAGAGAATGGCATTGGGGAAAGAAAAAAAAAGAGGAAGTACCTGGACTGGACTTGAAGGAGACTTTAAAACACTCTGATTCAGATGACTTGTTGTTTGCAACAGATGGCAAAGAAAGAGTTGACAAAATATGAAGAGAGAAGCTTTACAATTTAGGAGTTATTTTTTTATTAAGAAAATTTAAAATAATAAGAAAGAATAAAGAATTGTGTAAAAGGAGATGATAGAGTGAAGTGTCTTTTGCCAAAGAGATAGGGGTGCGCGCTACGAGTGGCGCAAATTTTAGTTTCACTTTCTTTCTTTTTTGAGTTTTTTTCTGGTAAACGCTCTGTGTCTTCTGCAGATAAGGTGTCGTTGTTGGTGTGCCTCTCAACTTCAATACTTAATACTGTTTTTTTTTTTTTCTAATTCATAAACTTTGTGGGTTATTGGTTTGTATATTTTAATATTTAGAAATCCAAATCAAATCCAGTGTAATTGGTTCTATGATTTTAAAATCTATATTTAAATCTTGTGTTATTGGTTATATGATTTATAAATACTTATTCAAATTATGTTTTATCAATCCTATGAATTTACTTGATTTGATTTCATTATGGATTTTAGTGGATTTAGAAGGAATTCTATGTTAAAAATACAAAGACTCAAATCCGAGGAAAAACCTACGAATTTACAAATACTAATTAAAATCCACATGTTAGATTTGAAAATCAATAGAAGTTAGAACAAACAATTAAAAAAGTTCGCCCTAAAGCTATTCTCCCATACACGTTCTCCTAGGCGCCGCTCATCAGTTTTTCCTCCGACCTCCTCCGCCCGTCTTCTCCGAATCTCAACTTAGTGACCACCGCCGCCATTCCCTTGGCTTTGAGTCGAACCTGTCTTCGGTCTTTGGCCGTGAGATTAGGGTCGACGAAATCACGCCCCCTTTCACCGTTTCTGTTTGTCAGCCGTTTTTCGATGTCTCTCTCTCTTTGGTTTCACCGCCGCCTTGACTCTCCGCTCAGTCTCTCGCCGAATCTTGTTGCTGCTCCGTTGCCTCATGCCTTTGCTTTGCCGTCCCTCGCCATCGTCCACAAGATCTCGCCGTCCCTTGTCGTTTCCTTCGGTCACGAAGACCCTGTCTCTCTCCTCCTATCGACCTTCACCAGAGTTGTTCACGCCGGATCTAATCCTGTCTCCAGCGAGCCCCCCTATCCACCATAAATTAGTGTTGCTTACCGTTGGATCTTCTCACCCGAAGGTGGTTTCCCTGCAGGTGGATGGATAGAAATCCTTGAAGCTCGCCTATGCCCGACCACGACCAAAACCGGCGTTGCTGCTGGCTTCCCTTTGTTGGAGCCACCAAATCTGCATCGTTCCGGTAACTCTCTTCCAACTCTCGCCTCTTGTATGTCAGGTGTGCGATTGTTGAGTCATCGTGTTATCAACACCTTTCTCCTCCTTGGAGTATCACTTACCTAATTCCTCTGCTATGGAGTGTTTTCTACCCTATAATTTCTCCGTCATGGAGTTCTTTTCCTCCGGCATGGAGTTCTTACTGCTTGAATGCAGTTTTTCCACACCGTTGTGGGTTTGGGATGATTTCATCTCCTCTTCTATGGAACATTTTTTGTTGGAATGCATATTTCTCTCATGGATTTGGTTTTGGGTCTCATGTATCTCGACACTTTTGGGTCCAATTTCAACTTCAACTTCCTTGTTTCCATGGCTTTTGTACCGTTGCTCTTGTGATGTGCGGTCAGTCTTCGAATTGAAAGGGTGCTCTACAGAGACTTCGTTCTTGCATTTTAATGGATTTAGAAATCTTTCTCGGATTTGGAAATCCTTAATGATTCCATTGATTTTAAAATCAGACAAGTGAATTTGAAAATTAAATAAGTGGATTTCAAAATCTAATAAGTGGATTATTGTAAATCAACCAAATGAATTGACAATAATTTTAAGTCTCATAATAAAATCAAAATATATATATATAAAAAAGAGTATTCGTCTCTCTACCATGAACTTGCTGAATATACCATTATTATTATCACGTAAACCCGAAGCAACACTATTTAAGAGTAAATTTATCAAAGTTTTTTTTTCTTAGGGACCCATTGATGACATGAACATTTCCCTCGTTCTTGTTGTGGTTCATGTTGTGATTCTTCAATTGATACTTTAGGTTTTATGGTTTTGTGTTGAAGATTACATAGAAATTATGACAAATATCTATTATATAAAATATTCATTATAGAAAATGGAAAATTGGTTCGAAGATTGTAAAAAAATATGGAAAATTAGAAAAATAGAAAATTATTTGAAGTGGTATCATATGATATATGATATGCTACAACAAGGGAAAAACCAAAAAGCTATATTGAACGTGATATGCTTTAAAAAGGACGTGTATTTGACTCGTATGGTGATAATACATGGAGGAAGTCCAATCATACAAATCCAACCAAATAACAAAGTTTGACTCAATATTTGCTTCTTTGTATTTTACTCTTGAAAACACTTGTAAATCCATTCAAATCCAACTTAAAAGCAAATTTTTATACAAATCTTTACTATTGAATAACACTTGATTTTAATATAGATTGGTTTTAGGTGAGATTTCATAGAATTTTAAAAACAAATCATAACAATTTACATATTTCACTCAAATCATTTAAAAAACTCATTAAAACTCAAATCCCTACAAATCCTCCCAAATATTAGATTGAAAACACCGCCATTTATGATTTTGTTAGATTTTTATTACCATAAAAATTAAATATTTAATTAGTAAAAAGATATATATATATATATATATATATTTTTTGTAGTTTGTTATATCATCATTAGAGATATTTGATCTAATCCTATTACAAATAATGGTTCGTCGATTGAATTCAATGGCATGTACCACATGCGATTATGATAAACGACTCCACGAACAGCGGTTTCATAATATAGCTCTCCATGTAACATATGGATCCACGACGGACGGTTCTACTTATACGACATTCACAATGGACATATTCTTTCCGCAACACACACGAGATCAAGCAGACGACTCTACCTACGACACTTTGGAACCTTTCTAATATTTGCATCCGTTAATCTGAACTGCATTTCTTGGAATTCGAACTCCAAATCTGGTGTCAAAACATACATTAACGCTCGACACCAACCAATTTATAGCACTCACAACGAGTCATACATCCCTAACTTAAATATAAAAAAAAACAATAATCTCATCAACACAACCTATGAACCAAACATGTTCCACCACGCATCCACGTTTTCCATCGAATAAACACGTGCTCGCTGACATAGACTAAAACTAAACATTTTTTTATTTGAATAGGGATTTAAAATTATATTTTAGTTTAATTCTCTCATATTTATACTCATGCAAATTGATGTTGTGTTTCCCTTTTCCAAAATTAACAATTTCGCTAATTTCCTTAAGGCAATATTCCTTCCTAAACAACCTAATATTTCCATATATCTAATTTTCCAAATATGTGAATAACTCTTTTTTTTTTTTTTTTTTGTATTTGTATACTCTCTAAAATATAATTTTAAATCCCTTTGAGAGGTACATAGCTATTTTAGAAATTTTTCATCTTCTAAGAGGTAAGTTTCCTATGCAAATAAGCAAAAACGTCAAGTCTCGAAAAACACGATGGAGTGTGATGTGATCATCATGAGCCGCAAGGAGGATCAAAGAATGCAATGCTTGCACCCGTTGGACCAGTCACGAGAGCGAAGGCTAAAAGGATCAAGGAAGCACTTAACGGGCTGATTTATGAAGTTTTGGACAAAAAGAACATTCAAAAATCCATCCAAGATGTTACCTATCAAGTTCATCCCATTTTGAGTCTAATACAAATCCAAGAAAGCCCAAAATAACTCACTTTATTTTGGTGTCAATTAAAGTGACGAAAATGAAGATCAAAAGGCACCTCTGAATTCCAAAGTTGAATTCTCATTCAAATATCTTTATTACCTTTGATTTTCAAGACTAATAATTACTTAGCTTTGTTTACAAGTTTCATTTCCTTTATATTCATGTAATCTCATTTGAGAAAATCAAGTTTTAATCATTATTTTTGGAAACCTTTGAGAGTGATTCTCATTTCGAGTTCCTTGTGAACTTTCGATCATGGTGTGTAATATCCATTGATCACAACCGATCCGTCTTGGTGCGTCATATCCAAGGGATCACCGGTATATCAGAAGTCTTCCGCAACTTCTGTGCGGCCATTCGTTCCACCACCAATCCGTCTTGGTGCGTCATATCCAAGTGATCAACCGGTAAATCAGGAGTCTTCCGCAACTTCTGTGCGATCATTCGTTCCATCACTTGTTTCTTTGAGACTTCACGGTTTCATCGAATCAACCTATCCATTTACCAACTGAAGAGTGACGAATCCTTGGGAGGACTCATCAAGTGGTGTTAGAGCACACTCTAAAGTTTGGTATTCTATCATTCTATCATCTTCTCATCTTTTCATCTTCTATCTTTTCTATCTCATATTCTTTTCTTCCATATAATTTTCAAGAAAAAAAATCAAAAAAAAAGAAAATAACGAAAAAAAAAGAAAGAAAAGGATCAAAGAAGTTTTAGGTTGTTTTGCATTCTAAATTTCTTATGTGATCATTTGTTGAAAAGTTCGAGTACAAGTTTGTTCTTTCATGCTCTACCAAATCACTTGTGTCTACTAACTCGTTTGTGAGCATGATTTGAGGGCAAATCATTTTCAAGAGGAGGGGTATGATGTTGATCATCATGAGCCGCAAGGAGGATCAAGAGAATGCAATGCTTGCACCCGTTGGACCAGTCACAAGAGCGAAGGCTAAGAGGATCAATGAAGCACTTAACGAGCTGATTTATGAAGTTTTGGACAAAAATAACATTCAAAAATCCATCCAAGATGTTACCTATCAAGTCCAGTCCATTTTGAGCCTAATACAAGTCCAAGAAAGCCCAAAATAATTACTTTATTTTGGTGCCAATTAAAGTGACGAAAATGAAGATCAAGAGTCACATTTGAAGGTCAAGAGGCACCTTTGAATTCCAATGGTTGAATTCTCATTCAACTATCTTTATTGCCTTTGATTTTCAAGACTAATAATTACTTAGCTTTGTTTACAAGTTTCTTTTCCTTTATATTCATGTAATCTCATTTGAGAAAATCAAGTTTTAATCAATATTATTTTTGGAAACCTTTGAGAGTGATTCTCATTTCGAGTTCCTTGTGAACTTTCGATCATGGTGTGTAATATACATTGATCACAACCGATCCGTATTGGTGTGTCATATCCAAGGGATCACCGGTATATCAGAAGTCTTCCGCAACTTATGTGCGGCCATTCGTTCCACTATCGATTCGTCTTGGTGCGTCATATCCAAGGGATCAACCGGTAAATCAGGAGTCTTCTGCAACTTCTGTGCGACCATTCGTTCTATCACTTGTTTCTTTGAGACTTCACGGTTTATCGAATCAACCAATCTATTTACCAACTGAAGAGTGACGAATCCTTGGGAAGACTTTCTGACGCTTAAATCAGTAAAAGAAGAAAACACCACATTTTTGACATGTCGAAAACGGAAAAGTTAAGGAGAATAGCCAAGTGACACCGGGCCCGAAAGAAAGGGTGAGTATGCGGTATTTATGTCGATTTAGGATTCACTTTAGCAGAGAAGAGAAGAAAAGTAAAGGTTTGAGAGAAAAGATGGTCGGAAAGTGGCCGGAAAGAGAGTGAGACTAGGGCTTGAGGGCTAAGTAAAGGTTAAGTGTTTGAGAGAGTCTTATAGAGAGACTGAAGCTCAAAGTAATATCACTTAAATGAGAAAAATCGGCATCCCCTTTTCCACGGAGAGAAATGTGTATTTATATAGGTTACCTGGCCCATACTAGGATACCGGGTCAAGCGTCTAGTACTCGGGTCGGGTTTGGATCTTTCCTGATGGGTTTTGTACGTGATACTCTAGCAGTGACGTGTTTAGATTATCTGTAACTTAAGGCGAGCTGAAAAATATGGCACTTTTTATTTAACAACAAAATCAAAGTAATAATATAGTTTTAAAACTTGCACAATATTGATAATATAACAAAAAATATATAAAATTTAAAGCATATTTTTTAGATTTGTTTCTTTTTTACTATTTATATTAGCTCTTTTTTCTATTCTATATATTCTTTTCGATTATGTTTTTTTTTTTGTTTGTTATTAGTTTCATCTCATGTTGTCTTATCTTAGTATTCAAAGCATATGCATAAATTCCATAAATAAATAATAATAATAATAATAAGAATTTTAGTGTTATGGTTTTCTCAAACAAATACTCTACCATATTTATCAAATTAAATATATACATAAACGTAAATTAGAAACAAAATGTGGCCCTCTAATATTATAATTGTTTGAGTGGCCTTACGCAAATGCCTATTTTCTACCACATAAAGCACGATACTGCACTCGAGTGCTTCTCA
>PKMM01017728.1:54553-72788 GCA_002933915.1 Eutrema heterophyllum
AATCATAATGAATTTTATAATTAATTTCTTTTTTATTATTAATTAATTATTAAATTAATAATTATAAATTTAATTAATTCAATAAAATATAAAAAACAATTAATTGAATATCCGTCGGAAATATCCCGTCGGAAATCTGTCAGAAATAATATGTCGTCGGAAATCAGTCGGATATAATTCCGACGGATATCCGACGGTTTCCGACATATTTTCTCGATTAAGATCCGTCGCAATATCCGTCGGAAAAAAAACCGTCGGTATTCTGTCGGAATAATTTCCGACGGTATTCCGACGGTGTTTCGATCAACATATCCGTCGGAAATACTGTCGGTAATACAGCCGTCGGAAGTCCATCGAAAATTTTTGACGGATCTCTGACGGATAATATCCGTCGGAATGTTCCGACGGATTAAAATTTCCGACGACCTAGAACCGACGGATAATATCCGTCGGAAACAGCTATTTCCGACGGATTTCCGACGGATATTGTCGTCGGAAATCGCCTGTTTTCTTGTAGTGTAAGATTGAATTTAATTTTTAAATTCATAAAATTTATATAATTTTCTTATGTAAATACAGATGATGGTTAGGAAGAACCACAAACGAAGGGGGATCGTATGAGCGGACGGAGTTCGAACAGCAAACCGCGGAAGTTCCAGATGCCGAACTTTTCGGAGATATTAACATCTTGGATTAGATTTTAGTTTTTTTGCATTTTGAATTTTATTTTGTATTTTGAATTTAAATTTATAAATAAATTTTTATTCCATTAATTTATAATTTCATACTATATATAAAATATTAAAAAAAAATTCGAATATATATTAATTAAGATCATCTAAATTGATTAAGAGTGGTTGTTAAATCGTTGCTAATTTACAACGAATTAACATCGATTTCGTTTACAACAAAATTACAATGATTTTCTGTTTACAACGAAATTACATCGATTTCATTTACAACAAAATTACATCGATTTTTGTTTACAACGAAATTACATCAATTTCGTTTACGATGAATTAACGACGATCTGTATTCGTCCCAGATTTTACGACGAATTTACAACAAATATTGAATTACGACGATATATTTACGACGAATTGTGATTCATCGCTAATTCGTCACAAATCCCATTTTACATCGATTTTACAACGTATATGGCCGTTGTAATAGACATGTTTTCTTGTAGCGGGTCGAGGTCCTAGAAATTTATTGGAGAGAGATAATCCCGTTGCGTAAAGTCTTTTCACATTATGTTCTTTCCTAACATAGTAAACCATTGTTTGGAAGCACATACGAGTCAATATGGAGTCAATGCTTCTCAAACCAGCAACATATAAGGAAGAAAGAGTAACATGCCATCTGGATTTATATGTAAACCAAATAGCTTCCCACATATACATGTCCAAATTGTGAATGTATATGGGCACGCAGAGAAGAGGTGCTCTGTAACACTCGCCTCCGAGCCACACAGGTCAAGGCGCGATGTTAGAACACACGTTTGCACCAATTCGCCAAAACGCAGCATCTAATTTGGTCCCAACACCGAGACGTCTCAATTTAGCAAACACACCGATAACAACAAGCAATGTCATCGCTTCTATCACCTAATCTGAATTACTCAGAAGAACGAACCCAAGCAAACACCAAAACGAGATATTATTTGACAAACGCTAAGATCGAAGCTAAAACAGCATCAAGCAAAAGTCCTATTGACACTCAAGCAAATCCTAAGCATAGAAAGAACATATCACCACTGTGATCACATCCTGAGGTACGAAATGCGACGCGACGACTAACACGGTACCCCGAGGTTAAACTGCCCAGGCGCGACACTGCCCTCTTGACACGACGAACGGAAGAGGGCGGCGGCTAGGGTTTTGTGGAGGAGGAGAGAGAAAGAGAGGCGAGAGAGAGATGAGAGAAAGAGAGACTTGATTTTTCATATGCTGATTAGCTCTTTCCAAAGAGCTTAATACACACTTGGTTGAAAAGTTATTTTATGTGCTTCCTTCCAACACGAGGATTCATTTGAAACGTGATTTATGGTACTTAGATGTTTTGATTAAACATCCTGAAAACCTTTTGATTCCCACCTTTCCATATAAATACATGACCCACATATATATATATATATATATATATTTCATGATCACCATTTTGATCTGACCGGCATGGGTTTCTCTAGAATAGAAAAAGTCTAAATTAGAGTAATCCAAAATTTGAAAATAACTTAGATCAAAATTAAATGCTATTGTATGGATTCCAATACAACCGATACCAGTATCAAGTAATAATTTTTTGTAAGAGATATGTTTCTTCACGTCTAGTTATTTAGAACAGCAGATGCAACAAAATATGATACCGATAAACAAATTACATTTTAGAAGAGTTAACCATAAATTTAGTGTCACCAAGTAGTGCTTGGACCAGTAATTCATGTAAATGATCATTTGAAATTACTAGCGGGAAAATATTTATTATAAAAAAAAAAACGGGATCATATTAATTTAAAATGAAACTTAAAAGACATTCTAGAAGAATTGCACAAGAAAGATAGTAAGCGATGGTATGGTCAAAACTCAAAATTAACAATCAATTGGGAAAAGTCGCAGAAATTTCATTATATAAAACGTCGTTTGGTAGAAATGCAATATACGAGTGAGTCAAGCTTCTAGAAAAACTTGATAAATTATTTATACAAATTGTCAGAAAAAAAGTATGAAAGCGACTTGCCACCGAGTTGGTGAAGAAGGCGACTTGTTCGTGTTCAGTTTGAGTTGACATTTGCTTGGTCCCACAAATCTGACGCTAATTATCCTTTGCAGATTTGTGAATCGAAGCGGTTTTCAAACGATATAGAATTTGTTTACGTCGATTTTATTTTTTTTGCTAAATGGTAAATATTTTATTGAAAATGAAAAAGTTTTGGTGTTACAAGATTCGTTAACAAATTATTCGACCTAATAATTGGTTTCATGCAAAAAAATAAAATAAAAAAACATAGAAGTAAACTCAATCGATACTTTCAACGACACCGTAACTGTGAAGCAATTGGTGTCGGACCAGTAGAGATAAAGACTAAGAAGAATAAGGAAGAAAAACAGACAAACATAAACAATAACAAAAAAAACAACGCCGAAAAGTTAAGGAACCGGATAACGAGAATTGATAGATAAACACCGGAACGAGACCAGGCGAGAAAACAGCAGTCACACGCTAAAATGCGGACCATCCCGAAATTGCCGTAGCTCCAAAGAACTAGAGTTCTCATCATTGTTACCACGAGCATCCTCCTAAGGATAGCCCCAAACCTCGGGAAAAAGATGCCTATAGATTCTCATTATTGTTTACGTCGATTTTGACCTAGTGACTTTTGATTTTTAAAATTAAGAAATAATTGTTTGCCCCAAAGAAAAAAGTAAGAAATGATTTAAGAAAGTAATTAATCTTTTGTACTTGATGTAACTTTTTTTAAGAATTTTGTTGGGTTGCCTTCTGAGATGATAGATGTCTGTGTTGACAATTGTATGTTTTTCTTGGAAAGATGATGATAAGTTGAAGGAATGTCGATTTTGCCATAAGCCAAGATATAAGCCGCAAGGTACTGGTCGAAGTAAGGTATCGTTCCAGCGGATGTGGTACCTTCCTATAACTGATAGGTTAAAAAGAATGTATCAGTTTGAAAGGACAGCTGCATCGATGAGATGTCATGCATATCATTTGCAGATAGATGGGGAGGTTACTCATCATTCAGATGCAAAAGCGTGGAAACACTTTAAGACGGTACACACAGACTTTGCTAGAGAGAAACGAAATGTGTATCTTGGTCTTTGCACATATGGATTTAGTCCATTTGGTATGTTTGGTAGGCAATATTCTTTATGGCCAGTAATCCTAACGCCTTACAACCTTCCTCCAGATATGTGCATGCAAAGGGAATTTTTATTTCTTGAGTATTTTAGTACCTGATCCGAAGCATCTGAAGCGTTCCCTTGATGTATTTTTGCAGCCTCTGATAGAGGAATTTGAGCAGTTGTGGTATACCGGGGTTCGTACATATGATTTTGCAAGGAAATTTCTTTTTACAATGCGTGCGGTGCTTATGTGGACAATAAGCGACTTCCCTGCTTACGGGATGTTATCAAGTTGGACTATGCATGGGCGATTGTCTTGTCCATATTGTCTCAATCACACATATGCGTTTCAATTGGAACATGGTCGGAAAACAAGTTGGTTTGATTGTCACCGCCGATTTCTACCAATTCACCATCCATATCGGAGAAACAAGCGGTTGTTTAGAAAGAACAAAGTTGTTCGTGTTCCTCCTCCTGTTTATCTTTCCGAGAAAGATCTAGAAGCAGAAATTGATCATTATGGTGCACAGGAAACAATCATTCGTGGTGGAAATTGGCACACTCCAGCTAATATGCCGGATGGATATGGGGAGCATCACAATTTGCATAAGAAAAGCATATTCTGGAAGCTTTCGTATTGGAATGATCATTTGCTTAGACACAATCTGGATGTCATGCACATTGAGAAAAACTTTTTTGATAACATCATACATACAATGTTGAACGTGCGTGGAAGGACTAAAGACATTGGTAAGTCAAGACTAGACTTGCCTGATCTTTGTTCTCGGAATGAGTTACATATTACAAGCAATGGGAAAGCACATGTTCCTATTTTTCGATTGGGTGCAGAACAAAAGTCAGCTTTGTTCAAATGGGCGACATCTGATGTGAAGTTTCCGGATGGGTACGTATCTAATCTAGCTAAATGTGTTGAGAAAGGGCAAAAGTTTTCCGGGATGAAGAGTCATAATTGTCACGTATATATGCAACGACTACTTCCNACAACCTTCCTCCAGATATGTGCATGCAAAGAGAATTTTTATTTCTTGAGTATTTTAGTACCTGATCCGAAGCATCTGAAGCGTTCCCTTGATGTATTTTTGCAGCCTCTGATAGAGGAATTGGAGCAGTTGTGGTATACCGGGGTTCGTACATATGATTTTGCAAGGAAATTTCTTTTTACAATGCGTGCGGTGCTTATGTGGACAATAAGCGACTTCCCTGCTTACGGGATGTTATCAGGTTGGACTATGCATGGGCGATTGTCTTGTCCATATTGTCTCAATCACACATATGTGTTTCAATTGGAACATGGTCGGAAAGGGCAAAAGTTTTCCGGGATGAAGAGTCATAATTGTCACGTATATATGCAACGACTACTTCCTTTCGCATTTGCTGAACTTCTAGCAGGAAATGTACACGAAACAATTGCAGGTAACTTTAAATTAATCACATAGGTATACATTGATATAATATATATGAAATGAAAAAATAACAAGTCTACCTTATATGTGGTTGTCATTGTAGGCATTAGAGTGTTTTTCGGGATCCTTGTACCCGCACTTTGTCAGAAGATGTTCTTGCACAACTTGATGCTACTATTCCTACTTTGTTGTGCAACTTGGAGAAAATATTCTCCCCCAACATTCTTTGATGTTATGGAACATCTACCTATCCATCTCCCTCACGAAGCAGAACTTGGGGGACCTGTGCAGTATCGGTGGATGTACCCATTCGAGCGATTCATGGGACATTTGAAGCGGAAGGCTAAAAATCTAACCAAAGTTGATGGCTCAATAGTAGCAGAAAGTTTTACAGAAGAAACTTCTCACTTCACGGGATACTATTTCGGCTCGAAGGTCCGCACACGGAAAAGGGTAGCACGGCGATATGATGATGGAGGTGTATGACGAACATATGCTAATGAAGGTGTCCCAAACATCTTTTCTTCAATCGGTCGATTATGTGGAAAACTGAAGTCAGTAAGTGTATAAACATACATATATATGGTTAAATTATCTATCCATTTATGCTTTATAACTATTACGATGTATCTTACTTGTATATACTTTTGTATGCAGTGAATTTATTAGATATGTATGAGAAGTCATTGAAAGAATCTCAGACGACGAAATCAACAAGCGTAAAGATCAACACTTTGCCCCGTGGTTGAAGACGCAAGTACGTAGAAATTAATTTTTAACTAATTAATTACTTGGACAATCTAATACATATATTGATTTTGTTAATTAACGATTTAGGTCGAGCATGGAAATACCGCATATCCACTCTGGTTCCATGAGTTTATCAAAGGCCCCATATCGAAGATATATATTTCATACATTCAAATACGGCAATCAAAGAGCTACTGCCAACTACGGGGTATGTGTGTGGGGCGAAATAGATTTTTATGGAGTGTTGCAAGACATAATTGAAGTTGAGTACCCCATATGCTTAGGTTTGAAATGCGTTCTCTTCAAATGCGACTGGTTCGACCCAACAGTTGATCGAGGGGTCCGTAAAAACAAATTTGGGGCAGTAGACGTCAACCAATCGTGACGTTACAATAAGTATGAGCTATTTAACCTAGCATCACAAGCAGAACAAGTCAGCTTTGTTCCATATCCGCGAGTTCGCACCACGCGTATCTCATGGTTATCATTTATAAAAGTTTCTCCGAGGGGTCGAATTGTGGGGGTTGAGGATCTCCCAATGCAGCAAGATCATTGCTCTGATATGCCAGAACCAAATGAGAGCACTGATGACATCCTTTTGATAGATCCTCAAAACAGGCAAGTTGAATATCTCTCAGACGATACAAAGGAAGAAGATGATGAAGATGAGTTCGAAGAAAGTGATGAACCAGATGATGAAGAAACGGATGTGTCTTCGTCCGGAAATGAATATGAGTGATTAATTTGTATTGTATTAATAATGTTTTTCGTTAGTAAGTGAGTAATTATTGTGAAATTTAATTCATTCCATACAACCTAAATTTCGATCTCATCTCCGCTCATTTACCGCCGGAGGTGCGGCGATTAATAAATTATGAGTGACAGAGAGACGAAATTAGGGTCAACTAAGGGTTTCTGTGTCTCGTCTTTTATTAATCAACACATCTTCAGCGGTAAATAAGCGTAGATGATTGGATATGGGATCGAAATTTAGGGTTTAGGGCATGACATTGTAATGGTCATAAAATCGTCGCACATTTGCGACGATTTTAAAATGAATCCTCTGAAATCTTTTTAAACCTTTTCCCTATGCCCTAAACCCTAAACTTTAATCCTCATGACAATAATGTTTAGTGTAAGGGGAATAAGATAAAAGTACACACTAGATTTCATATGAAACGTCGTAAAATCGTCGCAAATTTGCGACGATTTTACGACGAATCCTATTAAATCCTTCTAAACCTTTTCCCTATGCCCTAAACCCTAGACCTTAATCCCTAAACCTTAATCCTCGTGACAATAATGTTTAGTGTATAGGGAATAAGGTAAAGTTTACATGGGATTTCATATGATTCGTCGTAAATTTACGACGATTCCTATGAAATCCATCTAAACCCTAAACTCTATGCCCTATACCCTAAACCTTAACATCTCATTGTATTTTTCAACTCTCATTGAAATCAATCTTGAGTTTACTGAATTGATCAGAAATGGAAACTCGATCAATCACTGTTCTCTCCGCAAACTCAATCATTGTCTTACTAATTCTTCGCAAAGCTACCATGTACGCAAACTCTCTATTTTAGTCTTCCTTCAATCTCGATTAACATATAGATGATTTCATGATTTAGGGTTTATGGTAAACATTTAGATGGATTTTAGATGTGTTGCAATCGATGTAACAATAGTCGTACCTATGCCTTATACCCTNAATCAACGCACCTTCAGCGGTAAATAAGCGTAGATGATTGGATATGGGATCGAAATTTAGGGTTTAGGGCATGACATTGTAATGGTCATAAAATCGTCGCAAATTTGCGACGATTTTAAAATGAATCCTCTGAAATCTTTTTAAACCTTTTCTCTATGCCCTAAACCCTAAACTTTAATCCTCATGACAATAATATTTAGTGTAAAGGGAATAAGGTAAAAGTACACACTGGATTTCATATGAAACGTCGTAAAATCATCGCAAATTTGCGACGATTTTACGACGAATCCTATTAAATCCTTCTAAACCTTTTCCCTATGCCCTAAACCCTATACCTTAATCCCTAAACCTTAATCCTCGTGACAATAATGTTTAGTGTATAGGGAATAAGGTAAAGTTTACATGGCATTTCATATGATTCGTCGTAAATTTATGACGATTCCTATGAAATCCATCTAAACCCTAAACCTTATGCCCTATACCCTAAACCTTAACATCTCATTGTATTTTTCAACTCTCATTTAAATCAATCTTGAGTTTACTGAATTGATCAGAAATGGAAACTCGATCAATCACTGTTCTCTCCGCAAACTCAATCATTGTCTTACTAATTCTTCGCAAAGCTACCATGTACGCAAACTCTCTATTTTAGTCTTCCTTCAATCTTGATTAACATATAGATGATTTCATGATTTAGGGTTTATGGTAAACATTTAGATGGATTTTAGATGTGTTGCAATCGATGTAACAATAGTCGTACCTATGCCTTATACCCTAAACCGTATTTTATTCATGGTTAGTCACTAAATCGTCGCAAGGTTACGACGATTTTACGAGAAATCATCATAAAATCGTCGTAAATTATGAATTTAATTTAACTTTGACTGTTCCCGCGTGTAGAAAAACCAAAAAATTATATTCATAGTTTACGACGATTCCTCGTAAAATCGTCGTAACCTTGCGACGATTTGGCGGCAAACCATGAATTTAATTTACCGCGTGTGGGAAAATGAAAAAAATTGAATTCCAATTTTGCGACGATTTTGCGAGAAATTGTCGTCAAAATTGTCGTTAAGTTGCGACGATTTTACGACGACCACAAATTCTATATAAACACAGGCTCAGATCTTCATTTCTTCATTCTCTCTCAAATCTCTAATCGTGAACATTTGCCTCTCTACTACATCTGTCGCGGATACCTTGCAGAGAGGCAAAGGTTCACGATTAGAGGTAAACATTTAAATAATTTATTTTAATTTGTATTTAATTTAGATTAGTATATATAGGAAATGGAATGAAATAGGTAGATGGAAACAGAATCAAATTGATAGATAGGAACAAAAGAAAAATAGAAAATAAGAGATTTTGTGTGATGGATAGTAATTTTGATATGTGTTTATAGAGATAGTACGTAATTTTTCTTCATTTTTGAGTGATGTTTATAGATAGTAATTTTATGTTCGTTTTATGTAGATCAGCCATCGTCGTGTCCACTACGTTCAGTTTTTGAGATAGATTGTTGGGACATCGGCTGGCGGACAGCTCACGTCTTCTGAGGCTACGGAGACGGATTTCGTCCCGCCGACGCAAACACAGAGTGCTCCACCGCCGCCACCACCACCTCCGGTTCCGCAAGCTGGAGGACGTGCGCCGGCCTCATATGCACATCTTACGGTCTTTGATTTGCTTGCACAGCCGGGCCGGCATAGACGTACGAGATTAGACCCGGACCATACCGACAGTGCAAAATGGTAATTTTTTTTTTGAATTACATTTATTATTACATTTTTATATTTAATTAATATATTTTTTGAATTATTATTGTTTCTGGTTTGGTATTGAATACAAAGTTGGACGCACCGTTTCTGACATCATCAAGTCATACTTTTCCGAGCCTCACGCTAGCTGGAAAGATATCCCGTCATACGTTCTCGACACTTGGTTCAAGATGTTTGCGGTANTTTTATAAAGTATTTAATTATTTTTGTTTCTCATGCAGCAAAAATATCACTGGGATTTGGCGATTCATGACCGGGTTCAGGTATTGTTTCTCGAGAGGGTGAAGCTACGCATCGCCGGGATAGTTTGTGATTGGAAGAAAGGATGGATGAAGGATGGCGATAATGCAAAGCCCGTGCACATGGATAAATTAGTATGGGACGGCTTGGTGCGGTTTTGGGTGAATCTGCATACGGTGATAATTGCGGAGAAGTGTTCGGCTTCCCGCAACACTGTTGGTTCGGACGGCAAACCCGTGTATGTGCCTCATACAGCCGAACCAAATGCCTTTTGCGGGTGTTCGTCTAAAAATGGTAACTAAATTTATTTAAATTATTTCGTTTATGTTATTTACTTGATCAATAACATTGTCTTTTTTTCTTAGGCCGCCGAAGACGAAAGTGTACTCCCTCCGATGACGAAGGTTTTTGAGCGGATGCACTGGAAGAAGAATAGTGACTTTGTTAATGAGAAGGCCGAGGAGATCTTCAACGAGGTGACTTCCAAGGTCACCGAGCGAGAGACACAACTCTCTCAGCAGCTATCTCTTGGCGGTTCGTCGGTCCAGTCTAGAAGGTCGACCACACCCGAGATTAACCGGATCTTCGAGGAGGTATATAAAATAATTTAGTACTTAATAATTTTTAGTCCTTATTTTTTTAAAATTCTAATTGGCTGTAATTTTAAATGTAGATCGCCCCTAAGAAAAAGGGGAAGGTCGTCGGGATGGGATCTATTCGAGATGTCTCAGCCGCCTCGTTATTGCTCAGCGACGACGATCGCCAAAAGATGATCCAGTCGTCTTAAGTGCAAAGATTACGAGTCTAGAAGAGAGACAAACCGCATATCATGCGAAGATTGCGAGTCTTCAGCAGATGGTTGATATGGAGGCTACGGAGAATGACTCGTTATTCAACATCATGGCAATAGGGAACCCGCAAATGCAGGCCATGTTGCTGGAAAAGCGATGAAGATGAGCAGAGGCAGACGCGGCAACGGCACAAGGAGCGGGGCCAAGCAATCAGCCACCGCCGCAGACAACCGGTCCGCCGAGAGATGGGGATCCACGTCCTAACACTACAAGAAAACAGGGTCATTTCCGACGGCCATAAATCCGTCGGAAATCTCCGACGGTATTTCGACGAAAATTACATCCGTCGAAAAAGTTGACCCGTCGGAAATCCATCGGACATTTCCGACGACTTATATCCGTCGGACAACTTCCGACGGTATTTCGACGAAAATTACACCCGTCGGAAATCCGTGGGAAATTTTCGACGAATTTTCGACAGATGTTGAGGTTGCCGACATAATAAATATCTCCGTTTAAATCCGTGGGAAATCTGTGGGAAATCCGTCGGAAAGTGCGCAAAATTTCCTTATAAAACGTTTCCACCCCTTCTCTCATTCATTACAATCACAAAAAAACACAAACATCTACAACCTTACCAAAATGTCTTCTTCAGATCCTTATAATTATTTTCGTTCATGGATGGACAAACCTCATCAAATTCCGGACACGGGGCTAGTTACGGAGGAATTCAAAGAAGGTCTACAGGAATTCATGGCATTTGCGGGTACCCAGAAGAAAGCAAAAAAAACCGGTAAAATCTACTGCCCTTGTACTAATTGTCGGAATCGTAGATTTATCGTGATAGATGAAGTATGGTCACACATGTATTGTCATGGATTTTTGCCGGGTTACAAGATTTGGTATTATCATGGAGAAAATGATACAATGGTGGATAATAATGTTAGTACTAGTGAACAGTATATTGGGGATAACGCTAGCTTAGAAGAACCTGCAATGGAAGTAGAAAGTATTGTAGGTCATGTTCAGATGGTGAACGATGCATTTCGTGAAAGTATACCATCGGTTGCTGAGTATGGAGATAGAGGAGAAGAACCTAACTTAGAAGCTCGGAGATTCTTTGATATGTTAGATGCTGTTAAACATCCGTTATATGATGGGTGTAGAGGTGGACATTCCCCTTTATCAACTGCAACTAGGATGATGGGTATAAAGACGGATTTCAATTTGAGTGAGGAGTGTGTGGATGCAATCGCTGATTTTGTGAAAGACATTTTGCTAGAAGATAATCTTGCACCGGCATCATACTATGAGATACAAAAACTTGTTCAAGGTTTAGGATTGCCGTATCAGATGATAGATGTATGCATTGACAACTGTATGCTCTACTGGAGAGAGGACGCAGACCGTTTGACATGCCGTTTTTGTCACAAATCTCGATATAAGGAAACATGCGGAAGAGTGTTAGTGCCATATAAACGGATGTGGTATTTGCCGTTAACAGAGAGATTGAAGAGGTTATATCAGTCAGAGCGCACAGCGGGAGTAATGAGATGGCATGCAGAGCATACAACAGATGGAGAAATCGCCCATCCGTCAGACGCAGGAGCATGGAAACATTTTCAATCAATGTATCCCAGCTTTGCATATGAGGCGAGGAACGTATACCTTGGATTATGTACCGATGGTTTCAACCATTTTGGGAAGCACGACAGACAATATTCTTTGTGGCCAGTAATTGTAACACCTTACAATTTGCTGCCATCTTTGTGCATGAGACGGGAGTTCTTGTTTCTTAGCATTTTCGTTCCTGGACCAGAACATCCGAAGAGATCACTTGATATGTTTTTGCAGCCATTGATTTATGAGTTGCGAATGTTATGGGACCAAGGTGTTGAGGCGTTTGATGTTTATTGTCAGCATAATTTCGTCATGCGGTCGGTACTTATGTGGACCATTAGCGATTTTCCAGCATATGGCATGTTATTAGGATGGACAACGCACGGAAGGTTATCGTGTCCGTACTGTCAAAATAACACAGATGCGTTCCAATGGAAGCACGGACGCAAAACGTCTTAGTTTGATTGTCATAGGTGATTCCTACCTAGCGATCATCCTTATCGTCGGAGCAACACATTATTTAGGAAGAACCGGAAAGTAATTGATGGTCCACCTCCTGAGTTAGATGGACAGTATTTGTTCGATCAGTTCAGAGATTTTGGTGCAGATAGGACCGTTGATTGTGGTGGTAACGGGCATCATCCTGTTGATGGTTGTGGCAACGTATATAATTGGCACGAGGAGTATTTTCTGGGATTTGCCTTATTGGAAGGACCATCTTTTGAGGCATAATCTGGATGTCATGCACATTGAGAAGAATTTTTTTAACAACATTATGAACACTGTTCTCAATGTCCAAGGGAAGACGAAGGACAATCTGAAGTCTAGATTGGACTTGCCAGACATTTTTTCTCGTAGAGCACAACATGTGACAGGGAACGGGAAGCCTCCGGTCCTGGCTTTTCGTTTAGATGAACCTTCAAAGATCGCATTTTTTGACTGGATTGCCGAAAGTGTTAGATTCTCGGACGGATACGCATCTGACATTCGGAACTGCGTTGATCATGGAGAAGGGAAGTTTACTGGGATGAAGAGTCATGATTGCCATGTGATGATGCAGCGCCTCCTTCCATTTGCCTTTGCATGTCTTCTACCACGTAATATCCACGAAGCAATTTCAGGTACAATCATTAAATTATTTTGTTAATACTTTACACAATATATACTTTAGTATTTAATTATTCATTTGTTATCCATACTTTGCAGGGATTGGTGCCTTTTTCCGAGATATATGTTCTCGCTCTCTTACATCAGACGGTATCCGCAATCTTGCGGATAATATACATGTAATCCTTTGCAATTTGGAGAAGATATTTCCGCCTTCCTTCTTTGATGTTATGGAACATCTAACAATTCATCTCCCTCGAGAAGCAGAGCTTGGAGGCCCGGTTCAGTACCGTTGGATGTATCCTTTCGAACGGTATATGTTTCATCTAAAGAAAAAGGTGAAAAATTTGAGCAGAGTGGAGGGTTCTATTGTTGCACAGAGTATCAATGAAGAAACTTCACATTTTGCCGAGTTCTACTTTCCATCACAAGTCAAAACGAAGAGTCGTAGAGCAGCTCGACATGATGACGGNGAACGAAGCATTATGGACCAAACCATTGGCCCACAAGCAATATGTGTCATCATCTGCGCTAGAAGATAAACTTGAATCACACGTTAGTTAGCGGATAAGAAAATGGAAATAAATCTTAAAGGATACTTTCCGATATTCTTGCTAGACGGTTCACCAAACATTGAGACCAAGTCATTTAGAAAATGATCGAGTTTTGACCTGGCAAAATACTTAGCAAATCGCTTATCACTTTTTTGTATAAAAAAGCTTATCTAAACAGATTCTCTTTGTATCGAAAAAGTTTATCAAATCAGCAATAAAAATATTAGAATCTTTTGTTCCCTTTGAACCCCTTAACCAAATTTAGCTGTGGGAGTTTCGACTCCCACAGACAGATAAGGAAAAAGTTAAAAGAAAAAACAAGACATGTTCTTAATCAAAACAGTTCTAGTTTCGAACTAAACCATCCATCTTCTCTTGGCTATTGAGCTCACAAGGGAGTCACATGATCAGTCTCATCCAAGAAGAGACACCCGAATACATAATTGAAGAAATCTCGGCTTTTAATAATTCCTTTTCCATCTATGGTTTCCATGTCGTATGTGCAAGCCCTCATGCAGTCAGGACAGTATGTGACCTGTGTAGCATAGACAAGAGTTTGTTCTGAGTTTTCTTGTTTATGACGGAATAAAACAGCTAATATCGCAGGTGGTTTTAGTGACAAACCTCCAAGATTTTCGGCTGGAAGGAGCTATCGAGCATTACATCTACTCCGTAAATGGCCCTAGATTTGGGGGATTGCATCTCCGGATGCGCGAGAGCTGCCGCCTCAAACACTTGCCGTATCAATTGCTTCACCTTCTCATGGATATCATCCAGCCATTTAACTATTTGAGAGTAGAATTGTGTTATTGATAGGAAAAAAGAAATGCACAAAGACGTATATGGACGAAGGAAACCAAAATGCAGTGTATATACCGTTATGTTCTTGTTCAAACTCTCTCACAAACTCTGCCGTGGGCTTATGATTCAACTTCCGACCACCATAGTTCTGTAACGCATAAGAGAATGGATATAAGAAACGGAAGACATGAGTTGTTGTTATGTATTATGTTGCAGTCACTATGTGGAAAGAGTGTTCTGAAGAAATACCATGACAGTGAAGTGAGTTTCGTATTCAAAGAAACTGTGCTTTTCCAATGAATATGGGTTGTTAGACAACCTAACCTGAAATAAGCCCATATATGTTGTTTAACTAATATGCGTATATCGGCTGCTATGAAGGATTGAAATAAGCATTACCCAGAAAATATCTGTCAAGTAAATCTCCAGAGGGTCAATGCTCCGCAGTAGAACAACGTATCGCAGATCAAACTTCTTCCCCTTGAACAAAGCAGGGTGCTCTATGTACTTCTGGCAGATCTTGGGACCAGTTTCCATCATGCGGATGATAGCAGATAAATTATCGGTTATACTTGTGTCGATTGTCCGTGCCATATTCCACGGTTTCAAGATCCACAAATTGTTCAATTGATCATGTTTGCGTACACAGTAGTCCCCGATAAACTGGGACAACTGTGTTTCAAGATTGTAAGTAGGTTGTAACCATTCTGGAGATCCATAAGCCTGTATAGCAAAACATAGAGATTTGATAAACAAATTTTTACTATGAACGTATGGTATAATCTGCTGAATTTACCTTTTGAATAGTCTCCGCAAGATGATGCTTCATAACAAGACAAGCCTCAAAGGGAAACTGATTTATGTATTGGTCATCTGTTAATCCCACCGCCTTTTTCAGCTCCTCGTCGACCTGCATACTCGTCCATATGATGTCTGCATCTTTTGGTTCATTTGCTGCAAACAGGCAGGTGACACAACTTAGAAAACAACAAAGAAAAACCTTGACTTGTCTGATGTGTGTAACAAATGAACAATCCAAAAGACCAAAAGCTGGGACTTTGGTGGTAAGTTCAAAGTCGCATTGCTTTGTATATCCATTCTCAATGAGAGCTAGGAATATATAACGAGAGATGGATCCAATCGCTTACTGATCACAAATTCTGGACGTGTCAGAAATTCTTCAACTTGAGGTAGATCCGTGTGTACCAGCAAAGGAGACCCATCACTATGGCGTATGCTTCGGGAAACTGAAGGTTTCAAAGGTAGAGACTCATAAGCTTTCGCCTGCAGTTTTTGTTGGTATTTCTCAAATTCCTAGGAAGCCAATAACAGGGAATCAGTTAATGAACAGAAATCTTCGTAGGAAGTAAGACAAATCTGTTAGTGAACAGAAACCAAAAGGGGACACCGGGAAAGTACATGAACAAAATAGTTCTCCGGAGTTTGAAACCAGGCTGTGAGCCTGGCAGACCGCTGTTTGTCCTCTCCAATACCAGATAGAAAATCACGAGTGCACTCATCACCTTTCTGAGAATTTTTGATAGGCCACATTATCGAATAGCTGGAACATTGAAAACCAAATAAACATGTGCATATGTCAGAGACGCAAAAAGTAAACATTGTGGAAAATATTTGCATACATGATGTATGAGACCTGATCAAGAAGCGCATGTCAATCAACATTACAGTTTTAAACTACACCGTAATAACTTCGTATAGCATACATTATACGAAGTTATACGATTTTTGGGAGATTTAAAATTTTGGGGAAATTTGAAATTTTTGGGAAATTTAAAATTTTCGGGAATTTTGAAATTAGATGGGAATTTAAAATATTTTCGAAATTTTCGGGAATTTTGAAATTTTTGGGAATTTTGAAATTTTCCGGAAATTTAAACTTCTCGGGATTTTTGAACTTCTCGGGAATTTTGAACTTCTCGGGAATTTTGAACTTTTCGGATTTTTGAAATTTTCGGGAATTTTGAAATTTTTGGCAAATTTGTACTTTTCGGGAATTTTGAACATGTTACGGGATTGCGGTTTAAAAAAAAATATTTTTGTTATGTTTAGCTTTTGATGTACTAACGTTTTTATGTTTTTTCCGCAGGGCTGACGAGGACTCTCTTCGTTTGGGCGGTTCCCAAGACCGCCGTTCTCGGGGTCATCGAGCTCCGACTACCGCACCATCGAGCTCGGGAACTCTAATACCGGACTCCCAGCAATCCGCGGCTCGGTCCAACATTAGGATCGAGGATCTTGTCCAGCAGCCGAACCGGGACCACTGCATCCGTCTCGACCCAAAGTTTGAGGGCGAGACTTGGTAAGTGAAATTTCTATTATAAGTTCAATTTATTTAGATTTTGAATTTTAACTTACTAACTTTATTTTAAAACTGTTTTCAGGTTTAAGTTGTCGCCTGAAATCACAAAGGCGATATTGCGGATGCTCCACAACATGTTGGACAAACCGTGCGAGAAGTACTCCAACATGCCTTCCAACGAAAAAGACGTTTGGCACCGAGTTTCGCGGTAAGTAGTCACTTTATTTTTCTTCTTTTTGTAGTTAATTTTGTCAATATAAATATTCAAAACTAACGTTATGTTTTTTGTTTTAAATGTAGCAAGAGTTCACGTGGGACCCTAACCTTACGCCGAAGGTTACCGGGCAATTCGACAAATATGCCGCGCTTTCTTACTCGAACCATATGTACGAGTGGAAGCAGAAGTGGAAGCACGGCTTAGCCAAGCCGAAAGATCTTGAGGACGATGTCTGGAAGGGCTTCTGCGAGTACTGGAGTAAGGCGAAGACAAAAGCGACCTCCGAAAGAAATTCGAAGAACCGCAAGAGCGACCAAGGAGGGAAGGGGTCTACATTCACAACGGGGGCGCAAAGACCGTCGAACGCGAGGCGATGGAAATGGTAATTGTAATTCAATTTTTAATTATTAATTTCGTTTATTATTATTTTTTACTTAACTAAATTGTACATGCGAAGGCATAAGGCAAAGCTCCCGACTACCTTAAAGTCATCGAGAGGAGGCACACCAACAAAAAAACTGGTGTGATCCAGGACGGAGGCATTCGTGAGCTTGTCGAGACATGTAAGAAGAAGAAGACGTAACACGAAGTTTCGATGTCGCAGCTCACTCTTGACGGATCGTCGGACTCGAACGAGTACGTGTTATCCACGGATGAGATCAACCAAATTGTTCTCGCGGTAAGTTTTTATTTGTTTTCAAATTTTTTTTTCCATAATTTTAATTTATTACTAACATTTATAATATTTTGTAGGAAACTCGACAAGTCAAGGGTCGATTCGCTAGGTTAGGCGGACTTCCGACCCAGGAATCTTCTTCCTCGATTCCTCGGTATCCTTCGGAGTATAAGGAAGAAATCGCGAGGCTCAGCCAAACGGTTAAAGACCGTGACGACGAGGTCGCAGAGTTAAAGTCTGCACAAACTACTATGACCCAGACACAGCTCGCCGAGTTGCAGAAGATCATTCAAGGCGCCTTCCCCGATATCTTTCGGAAAAACAACCCCGGCAACCCCGACGATCCTGACGAGTCTCCGACCGTTTAAATTAAACGTTTAATGTTTTTT
>PKMM01017728.1:82703-153797 GCA_002933915.1 Eutrema heterophyllum
TCAAACGTGGTAAAAACGGTGAAAAGTTAATAAAAATATATGATTAAAATAATTAATTAAACAATTAAAAGAACTATATTGGTTTATTGGTTTGGTTCGATTTAACTGTTCAAGTTAATTTAAAATTTAACTGAATGATTTGGATTAGATATTGATTCGGTTTGAATCGGTTTGATTCGGTTTGATTCGGTTTTTTGTCCACCCCTATACTCTGAATCCCATTTGAGTTACCATTACTATTACATAACTGATTCGGATCCACTACTTATTTGTTTAATCCCATTAAAAAGAAGATAAAGTGCTTGTGTGTAACATTTTTAATTACTAGATAATCTGAATTTTTGTCTCAGTATTGTTTTAAAGAATATATAAAAAATGTAAAGACAATAAAATAAAAAATAAAAAAATTAGCAAGGACCGGGCACTAATACCTTATCCGTCTTCGACCCGTTATCCAATTCATACCGTCTGAAAAGTGTACTCGTGACCTAAAGGTCGGATAAAGGGTATCAATATGTTTTCATACTCGTCTCGTTACCCGACCCGTAAATACCCGCTTTAATTATATTTTATGACATTACCAATAACATTATATATAATTGATAATATTATAAACCTAATTATTATGCTCAATTAACAATAAAATATCTAATTATGTTTTTAGTGAACATTAAAACCCAAACCCCAACCTAGCCCAATACATAATCATTATGCGGATAAGGACACGATCTATAAATATGCGGATAAGGGTAAATGGTCGGGTATTTAGCGGATCAGCTATTTTTTCTAGGGTATCCATTTTTTTGTGTATTCGTTATTTGCTGATCGGATAAAGATAATTTATTTTTTTATCCGTAAAGATCGGATAAGATAAAGGATACTCCAAAATTCAAGGGTACCAGATCCATGTGTCCAGCCCTACGTTTATATATTGGAACAGCTTGGCAGCAGCTGATACTCTTTTTTTCTTTCTTGGTCACAGCTTGGCAACTCGTATTTGCTTCTCCATTTTTTTGGTTTATTCTCCTCCAATCAAAAGTCTCCATGTAATATATAAAATAAAACAAATAAAAAACAAAAAAAAAGAAAATTTTGACTGATACTAACGAAACGCGAAAAAATTCTCTCAAATCTCTCAGTTCCCACTTGAATCTGTAGAAATTGCTTGAAAAGAGAAAAAAATTGAAAATTTTTGGAAGATAAGCCTAAAGAAGAAGAAGCATTTTTTTAATCATCTTCTCCGTTTCTCATAAAAGATAGCAACAATCGAAGAAGAGCTTGAAATGGGCCACCACCTCCACCACCACGACGGTGGCGATGGCGTCCCTCAACATGTTAATAGCCCACGATTCTCCGGTCCCATGACACGCCGTGCTCAATCTTTCAAACGCGGCGGCTCCGGAGGCAGCAGCAGCAACAACACTCACGCCGGCGATAATAGCACCGGCACGAATCACTCCACCTTGAGAGTTCACCACGAGATCGATCTCCAGCTTAACTCACCTAGATCAGAGATCGCTTCTGGCTCGAGTTTAGATCCGAGTGCTGCGTTTGAGTCTGCGATTAATAGAAAGCATCAGACGTATGGTCAGTTGAGGGAAAGAGTTGTGAAAGGCTTGTTGAGGAAGCCGATGGGATCGGTGGTTTCGGATTTTAGTTTGAGAGAGAGGAAGAAACTTGGCCATTGGATGTTTTTCGCGTTTTGTGGTGTGTGTTTGTTTATGGGTGTTTTGAAGATTTGTGCTACTGGTTGGTTTGGATCTGCCATTGATGATGCAGCTTCGGATCAGGTTCCTTCTCAAACTGAAATTCCGTTTTGTGCTTCATCAATATCTTCACATTCATGATGCTAAATAAGTGTTGAAACTTTCGTGGCTTGTTTATGGGAAACGGAGATTAATCATCTGATATAACTCTCGAAAATTGTGTGTTTGATCTTTCCCAAATTGCCTGCTTGATTTAAGATCTTCACATTTATGATGCTAAATAGTGTTTCTCTGGTTGAAAATTTTGTGGGGGAGAAGAAGATTAAACATCTGACATAACTTTGGTAATTTCTTCTAGGATTTATCCGACTCGATTCCTCGAGTAAATCTACTAGATCATAGCTCCCATGATTATATCTATAAAGATGGAGGAAATGATGTTGATCCAACTTTGGTTATGGTTGCTTCAGGCGTGGTGGGTGACCAAAACAGTGTGGTTGAAGTAAGTCTTATTAGCTCCGAGTATGAGTATTTTCTTCCACTGCTTCATTGGGCACAAGCTTTCTTGTGGATTGTATTTATGGCTTCGTGAATCTTGAAATCTTGGTGTTGTTTTATTCTTTGTTCAGTATTCAGGTGTCTGGGCAAAACCCGAGAGTGGAAATTTCTCGCAGTGCATTGACAGTTTAAGGACTCGCAAAAGTATGCCCTTGGAATACATAAACTATTTATCCTGTTAGTAGCATTTTTTGTTTTGTTTTGTTTTGTTCTGCAGTTCTTGGTATTTGGCTTTTAAGTTCTTATCATATGTATATATGTTGTGTGCAGAGTTAGCTGCTAATACGAATGGCTACCTTCTCATAAATGCTAATGGAGGACTAAACCAAATGAGATTTGGGGTCAGGCTTTTGTGTTTTCTCAATGTTTCTGAAGTTATCTTCTGTTTATAAGTTCTAGGCTGATGCGTTTAACCATTTTTAGAATGCAGATATGTGATATGGTGGCAGTGGCTAAAATTATGAAGGCAACTTTAGTTCTTCCCTCACTTGACCACAGCTCATATTGGGCAGATGACAGGTTAGTTCTGTAGATTTCATCTAATGAAAGAAGTTTTGGTAATTAAACAGCTTATATCTTTGTTCTTATCATATTAAAGAAAAGTAATTAAAGCACTACCATAGTCATAATAGGTGATGTTCAGTTCGTTTTATGATCTGCTCTTAGCTTATATCCTTATTCCACCGTGTTTCTAGTGGCTTTAAGGATCTATTTGATTGGAAACACTTCATTGAGGAGTTGAAGGATGATATTCACATAGTTGAGTCGCTGCCATCAGAATTAGCTGGAATCGAGCCTTTCGTTAAGACACCTATATCGTGGTCTAAGGTCAAGAATGCTCTCTTGATATTTGGTTATTATTGGGGCCCTTGGCTCACTAATATTTGCATACAATTGTTTTCAAGAATATGCTCGGTCAATAATTTTTTCCTTGTTACAGGTTGGTTACTACAAGAAAGAGGTTCTTCCGTTGTTGAAACAGCATATCGTAATGTACTTAACTCACACTGATTCCCGGCTCGCTAACAATGACCTGCCTGATTCTGTACAAAAGCTTCGTTGCCGAGTAAATTACAGGGCGCTGAAATATTCAGCTCCAATAGAGGAACTGGGAAACGTTCTAGTTTCTAGAATGAGGCAGAACAGAGGTCCTTACCTTGCTCTTCATTTAAGGCAAGTAGCTTTGTGGATTTGTCACATCATCTAGCCCATGTAAATACTGAAAAATCCCTATATGTAGTTTGTGGTTCATTACAAGTATATCATCCTCAACAGGTACGAGAAAGATATGCTGGCTTTCACAGGCTGCAGTCATAGTTTGACAGCTGAAGAGGACGAAGAATTACGGCAGATGCGGTATGAGGTTAGTCACTGGAAGGAAAAAGAAATAAACGGAACAGAGAGAAGATTGCAAGGTGGTTGTCCCTTGACTCCGAGGGAAACCTCGCTTTTGCTGAGGGCTTTGGATTTCCCGTCCAGCTCCCGGATTTACCTTGTAGCTGGTGAAGCTTATGGAAACGGAAGCATGGATCCTCTCAACACAGACTTCCCGAACATTTTCTCACATTCAACTCTTGCCACCAAAGAAGAGCTAGAGCCTTTTAATAACCACCAGAATATGTTGGCTGGTTTAGATTATATTGTTGCACTTCAAAGCGAGGTATTTCTCTACACTTACGATGGGAACATGGCAAAAGCGGTTCAAGGTCACAGACGATTCGAGAACTTCAAAAAAACCATAAATCCAGACAAGTAAATGCTCCCGAATACCCCTCACTAAGTTTGTAATATAAAGTTATCATTTTAGTCACACCTTTTTTGTTTTCCGATGCAGGATGAGCTTTGTGAAACTTGTTGATGCATTGGATGAAGGGAAAATTTCTTGGAAAAAGTTCAGTTCCAAAGTAAAAAAGCTACACAAAGACCGAAATGGAGCTCCATACAACAGAGAATCCGGGGAGTTCCCGAAGCTGGAAGAGAGTTTCTATGCGAATCCTCTTCCCGGGTGTATTTGCGAGACTTCAGAAGAAGACGGTAGGACGCGACGGACATAAACATACATGAGGATGCGTTTCTGGTAATTTTTATTAGTTTACGGTTCGCTAAAAAAAAAGAAGAAAGGGATTGTGATTTTTTTTATCTCCTGAAGCCAGAGAAGATGATATGATTACCAAATGTCAAGATTTTGAGAAAATGGTTTCAAAGACAAAATTTGAGAAACTACGGAGACAGTAATCTTTACTGGAAACTCCATTGGTGGTATGTTCTGAAATGTTCATCCTCAAAGTCAAATTCTACCAACAAAGTTCGGCTTCAGCTATGCCATGGAGATTTGTGGAAGTGGGTAAACAAAATAGGATTCATTGTTTGTAACAATACAATTTGTCATTTTTTGTTTTATTTAACTCAATCAACTTTTTGTTCTTTTACACGCATTAATAATAACATAGAAGATATATTGCTGCAGATTTTTGTTCTCTTCTCTCTTTTTCTTTTTCCAGATTTTTGATGAAAGGGAGAGATTATACAATAACAATCCATTCATCTTCTCATGTCTGAACATAATCAATAAACTCTCTTCAAGATGTAGATATAACTTGCACAACAAACAGGCCATGTCCCATCAATCATAGCTAACTAGCAACAAATTTGGTTTGAAATACGTGGTTTTTTGTCCATGGATTTGACCGCCTAGTTGTTAGTGGCCACCAATTAGCCACTAAAAATTTGTGGCTAAAAAAAAACATAATTCGGCTATCGATTGATTGATCTTTTGGGCGGATTGTAAATTTATCCGGTTCGCAATTTAAAAGTTCTACAAACTAAGAGAGGAAAAATTCTTTATTAATATGTAACCTTTGAATAGACCGTGTTAAATTACCACCAATTGAATGTTTTTAACGATTGCTAGTGAAAGTTCTCATTTTCCATGGCGAGGTTTTTGTAGCTATTAATAGGGGTCTTGAGACACCACAATCTCGTAAAATTTAATCTAACTTGAATCTCACTAACTTAATAACTTTTTAAATAATAACGAACTCATTAAATACTTAATTAATATTTTGAAAATTATTTATTAAAAATCAAATATGAACTTAAAACGTTTTAGCAAATAAAACAACTTTTAGATCGGAAAAGAAAAACAAATTTTTATTGAAGGATAAATAAAAATAAAAAAACGCCATTGGTCCCCGGAAAGTAACACCACAACGACAGCCACAAGTTCTATTATTCAGTCTCACCTGAAAAGAAGAGAGGGGTGAGTATTTTGGGAAATACTCAGTGAAGGTGTGTTTTTGGAGCACACATGATTCTTAGATACATCCTTTAGAACAGCTACACAAGTATGCACAATATAAACAATAGACACACAACAACCTACATGTGCAATACTACATATCATGGAACAATCATTTCTATATGCAATAATTCACATCACATCAATCATCCTAACAAATATGCATCACATTTCCAAGGGTTGCAACCCAATGGTATTCAATCTCTTTCCTATTCTGGACTCGTCAGCCCCATTTTTCATGGATTTACAACCTTAAACATTCTCATTCTTTGGTTACGGCCCAACAAGCAAATACCGCTTCATGGCTCACGACCATGACCCCGTCGACAAGCAATCGTGTACTAACACGCCTAGCAAACAACTACTTCACGTAAATATGCATCAATCATCTTCCAACATGCGACAACAAACAAACATATCTAATACTTATATCAAACATACACGTAGAACTAGTACAACTAATGAACCTTGATAATCAACAACTAGTCCTCACCTTAGCAATTCGGGTATGATTAGCGGAAATGAGAATCCGGTTCAACAATAATTCCGTAAAAATATCTCCAACCCTTAATTTAACTAACCCGTAAAAATATTTTTAGTTATGGTTTAATGGGTTTAAATCTATTTAGGAATTTTCCTCGGTTCTTGATTTAGCTAAACCGATATTTAATTGATTAATACCCAATTAATTCAATTAAATGACTAAGCCACCTTGCACCTGCTCTCGGTTCCGTTGATTGAATTAAACCAACCAAATCAATTAAACTAAGTTAATCATCAACAACATCTTCTTAAACCCAAAAAGAAGTCGACGATACTTGCGAAGAGAAGGCGAGGTCTTATACCCTTGAGAACGACGACGGGAAGCTTCCGATCGAAGATGGCGGGGAGAGCTCGGCGGTGGCGAGATGCTGACGGCGAGTTTAGAGATGGAAGTTCACATGTGGTGACTGACGCCAGTGAAGAGCGGTGGATGGCGGTGAGCTCTCCACTTTCTCGAAAGCTTGATTCTCCTTATCTCTCGCTCTCTTCTTCTTCTTCTTCTTTTTTTTCTTTGTGATTTCTTCTTGGGTTTTATAGAGTTGTGAGGTGGGTTTGGTGAAGTGGAATTGGTGATGGAGGTAGTGGGTGGAGTGATTGTGTGGGGCACATTATGAGTTTGGCAGACTTAAAGGTGATTGTAGGGTGTGTAGTGAGTTGGGGTACGTTTTTAAAGTTGTTTTAGGGTGTGTAGTGGGTTGGGGCACGTTCTTAAAGGTGATTTTAGGGTGTGTAGTGGGTTTGACACGTTCTTAAATGTGCTTTTAGGGTGTGTAGTGGGTTGGGGCACGTTTTTAAAGATGTTTTTAGGGTGTGTAGTGGGTTAGTGCACGTTTTTAAAGGTGTTTTTAGGGTGTGTAGTGGGTTGGGGCACATTCTTAAAGGTATTTTTAGGATGTGTAGTGGGTTGGGGGATGTCACATATCTCATTTTACACGAAAGAAAAATAATTGGCAACTACACAATGTATAGCATATTGCATAGCTACACATCCCAACTAATACTCGTACCTACACCAAGAAATAGATTTGCATGGTAACATGCACCAACAAACATATGTTACATGACTACTAATACCATGACCATCAATCTGGTCACTATTTCGGTGTACCGTCCGATTAGACCCGAGCGAACCCAAACTTATTTTGTTTGAACAAAAAAATTTCTAACTACATCAAGTATACTTCGATATATGACAACACATCTCAACTAAATTAATGTACAAATCATTAAAAAAAATGAATTTATATGGTAAAATACACCAACAAACATAGGTACACTGGAATACATGTATAGGAAAGCTCACATGATAGGTGGAGAAAATAATTCTCCGCCGGAGAGAATGAGATTAAATGAAATTGTAAAGGATAAAACGTACTTACATTTGTCCAATCACCGTTGAAAAAGATGTCAAAACACTCCCCTAATTTTTGATTACAAAAAATTATGAAAAGTGGTCGAAGCAAAAAAATAAAATAAAATAAAATACACATTATTAGTCACGAGTCACGACACAAAACGACAACTTAACTTTCCTCCAGAGATATTTCAAGAAGAAAATAAACTGACCGGCGTTTCTGTCTCTTTGTCTTCCGCAGCCTTTTTCTTTTTTCTGAAGACCCACGAGGATCATCTTTTTCTTCTTGATCATCATCCTCATAATAAAGTTGTTCTTCTTTTCTTCTGAACAAACTAATTTCTTTTTTTTTTTTCAATTTTCCGTTTCAATTTTCCCTCAAACGTTTAATTTCTTCTCCTTCCTCCATTGATGCTATCCGTTTTTTTGTTTTTTTTTTAATAAATTTTCTGCTTACCTTAAGTTATAGGTGAGAGATCTTCTTTACCTTTTTTCTTATCTTCGTTTATTTTTATTATGTCTGATTACTTTATTTTCTGTTGAATTTGTCATGACCACATATTAGTTCCTTAAGCTTATCATAGTAGATTAATTTTGTGTTTTTTGTGTGTCTGAGTGAGAATTACGATAATTTTGCAATTATTATTACATGTGTGGTTTGCTGTTTTTGGTCTCTGAATTTCACCTTCCGATCTTATTTTTGGTTTAAGTTTTCAGAATTGACTGTGTTTGAACAGATGGATCTTAAATTTCAGTCCTTTATGTTCTTCTAATTCTTAATCAAACACTTGAAAATGTGAAATTGCTTGTGATTTTATTGCAAGGGAATGAAGAGAATCTCTAAATTCATTACCCATCACTGTCTTATTTCCTCAAATTCGAGTTATCTTCAGTTACCAGTATCTATCTTGTTTGACTCCATGTATAGAAAAAGAACAAGAGAATAACATGATTCTTTATAAGTTTAAGCAATGGTCTCTCTTTAGTAGTATGAAAGCTTTTTAGATGAATTTAACACTACTATTAGAGTAATTGTAGTCACTAATACTACTCATTATCTTGCAGTGAAGTAAAGTTATGGCCAAGAATGAGGAAGGAAGTGGTAGTCCGAGCTGGGGAGCTTCGTTTTTCACGCAGACCTCAGAAGATGTTGCAATGGCTTTTGCTGCTGCTGCCTCTGCGATAAACCCTCCAAGGCCTTCTGTAGTCTTTTCATCGAAAGATGAATCCGGTGATAGCCCTCTGGAAAGGCTGCAGAGGCAGGTGTCGAGAGCGGTCAAAAACTTCTATGAAACTCCTAAAACCAAGAGTATATTGTACAATCCTGAGGTTTTGACCAGCCAAAAGCGTCAATGGGCCAAAATTCAGGTCCAATATTTGGTACGTGTTTTGGAAGTTGAACTATCAATCACTTTAATGGAGAAGCAACTACATTTATTTTTCGACGGAAAATCATGAATGATGGATCTATAAACATTGTTGTCTCTAACTTGTCTCAAACAGGATCATAAACCACTAAACGATCCCTCAAGGCTTTTTGAAAGCGTTGTTGTGGTTGGACTTCATCCTAATTGTGATATTCAAGCACTTGAAAGGCAGAACATTGCACGGGAAGGCTCGTCTGGGAGATTGCGAAGTGCGCTGGTATCTCAAAATCATTCCCGTGTAGAACCAACTCTCGAACCTCAGGTGAGGTATCGTTTTTTTTGTTATATAGATATATTTTCTCATCTGCAAGCTGCTAAATATAACCTTTATTTTCAGGTCTTACTTGTGTACCCTCCCGATAAGCAGCCTCCAATTAAATACAAGGATCTTCATTCATTTTGCTTCCCTGGAGGCATTGAGGTACTTAATTCAGTTTTCCTCATTTCGTTCTCAGCCTGTTAATCTGAAACTGGTATAGAAAGCATATGTTAACTTTCTAAAAAAATGTCTCACAGTTCTGAGCTGAAATGTCCTCATAATGCATCGTCTAGTATTAGCGCATGGTGGTCATACTTTAAATTTTTTGTTGCTTCTCGACATATGAAACTTTGCTAGTATGTACCAGACACTTTGGATTCACTCAGTTTTGATGGTCTTTTAAAGTGTTAGTAGTTTTTTCTTGACTCCAGTAGATCTCTCTCTCTCTCTATGGGTTAAATATTTCTGTTACACATTACCCTTGATGATTTACTGTGTATATGTGTTAAAAATACGTAATTTATATACTTTTACTTGTGTCTTTTAAGTTCATGCTGGTGACTAATGGTTTCAGGTCCATGCTGTTGAGAGAACTCCTTCCCTGAGCGAGTTGAGTGAGATCATTCTCAGTCAGGTATTTGTCTGATGTGGAGTGTAGATGTAAAGATTGATCTTTGTACTATTAGGGAAATATCGTGGATTTCATCATTGTATCATTTTCAGTTCCCAAAGCTAAGATTTATATACGAAAGCATACACTAATTTAAAAACGGGGATGCTAACTTTGCAGGAACATCTTAGACCTAGTGACCTTTCATTTGTATTTAGGTTACAGGTAAGCATCATCGTGGCCAAACTATCTCTTTTGTTTTAAACCTCTATTACATTATAGCTTTTTTATTTGGATGAGTCATTTTCTGTGATGTTTTTCGCTTCAGGTTGCTGATAATTCGACTTTGTATGGATGTTGCATACTAGTGGAAGAAATAGTGAACAAACCGTCCAGATTGCTTTCCACGGTTTTGGATAAACAACCTGCTTGCTCATCATTAAGTCGCTATGTTATGACAACTCGCAGATGCTACTGCATCCTTACCAGGCTGCCGTTTTTTGAATTGCATTTCGGTGTATTAAATAGGTGTGTATGGACTCGCTTCTGAGATCTTTTTTACCTTCATGCAATCCAGGTTATTCTAGTGTGACATAAACAGAATATATCATGGCTCATGTTTTATTTTTATTTATGCATCCCAAAAAAAAAAAGTTTTTGTATATTTGAAGAAATGCCTTAATTCATTGAGACGATATATCTTGTGGCTAAATTCTCCCTCTTGCAATTTTCGCTTTCTGAAGTGCTCACGCTGATACTCTTTCTGATGTAGCATCTTCTTGGAAGAAAGACTGGAGCATTTGATGAGTGGCATTAGTTGTGCATCTTTAGAACCCCCAACAGATTTAAGTAATGAAGAAAGCTTAAATGAGTCACCATCCCAACATAGAGACTCTGGGGACAAAAAAGAACAAACTGGTGAAGCAGTTTCAGAACTCCATGAAGCTGATGAAATCTCAGATAATGGGACATGTGAGGCGAATCAGAAAGTTGAGACAGTTGCAAAAGGAACCGAGATGTGTTTTGCAGGGTCTAACAACCATGTCGCCGAAGCTGACGATACGATGCCAAGTATTAAGCAAAGCAGAGAAAGTTGTTTACCAGATCCTGGCCCCCTTCTTCGGTGCCCTTATTTAGATGAGATCTCTGATTCTAGCTCTAGGTACATCGTCGAAATCCCTTCCTTCATCTGTTAAGTCGCATAACAAGCAATCCCTTGACCTGTCTGTTGATTAAATACGTATAACTATATACATAAAAAATATTACCCAAATCTGTTTTCAGATTTTCGGATCGTCTTTCATCAAACTCTATGGCTTAATAGTACTGACATTGTTAACTCTGACCTTGTTGATCATATTTGCAAAGCATTTACTGTAGATTGGAAGAATCCTGTGAGCCGAAACCTTAATTACAGTGCATTAGTGGTTGGCGAACTTTTCGTATCATATAACTTGCTTTTTGCAGCTTTCAGGGTACTCCCTGCGAGAAGAGGCATTTTAGGACCAATGGAGATGATACTGAGACAGATGAAGCATCCTTTTCTGGTCAAGATGATACTAGCAGTAATCTTGATATCCTTGAGTGGGCAAAGGTTTGTCTATTTTGCTATCTTGGAAGTTTCCTATGTTGTGTTTGCCATCATCATGCTCCTAACACTCGAACTTAACAAATTTCTTTCAGTCCAAAAAGAATGGGTCACTGCAGATACTATGTGAGTATTACCAATTAAAATGCCCGGCAAGAGGTTCAACTATTACATTTCATCCTTTGGAGCATCTTCATCCGGTCGCATATCATAGACCCGATGAAGCGGCGTTGCATACTCCTGGATCGACAATTGACCTAAGATCATGCAGCACTAGTCTAGAACTCACGGAGGTACTAACCCAATTGTATTTTACAATCATACAATTTTGTTGCATTATATAACATCCGGAAACCTATATATGACTATCCAGAAACTCGTGTCTTCCTTGGTCTTCAGGCACACACTGCGCTCATGGCTGAGGAAGAAGCAGCTTCACTGTCAACATGGGCTGTCGCTTCGTTATGTGGATCACTGCGACTTGACAATGTGATTTCTTTCTTTTCAATATTTTATTTTCATGATGACCTGACTATGTAGTTTCTCTGATGCTGATTCTTATATACAAAAGATATATATAAAACATATATTATCATACCTAATGATCCTATATTCCTTTTTCTGGTGGTCATATGGTTTCCATATGCGTTATATGGTGGAACTCTGTGGACTCCGAGTTGCAGTGTTTCTTATGATGATGATAATGCGTTCTTTATCTGATTACCTCAACTTGTGATAGCTACTGCGATTGATTTTCTACCAATCGTAGTTCCTTCATTTGGACAGAATTACCTTAAATTCTGATATTTCTTTCTTTGCAGGTCTTGATGATCCTAGCAGGAGCACTGCTTGAGAAACAGATTGTATTTATTTGCTCCAATTTGGTAAAGCATATAGCCTGTGACATCATCTATTCAGTCTACTGTTATAATCTTCAAATATTGCATCTTCCTCTTTAATATAATAATTCGGGTTGTTCTGTGTTCTCTGTGATATACATAGGGAATCTTAGCTGCATCAGTTCTATCAATTATCCCAGTGATCCGTCCCTTTCGGTGGCAGAGCCTTTTAATGCCGGTATTATCCTGTTTTCCTCTTATGTCTTCACTGAGAATCTGTAGGTAACCCATGTACGACTAATGGCTGGTCTTGATTTCCAGGTTTTGCCAGATGATATGCTGGAATTTTTGGATGCCCCAGTCCCTTACATAGTGAGTTTGTGAAGATGATTCCGGTGTTGTAAGATCCATATCATAATTATTTATGTTGCTTAACAAGCTATGCTCATTCTAGGTTGGGGTAAAGAATAAAACAAGCGAAGTTCAGTCGAAACTAACAAATGTTATCGTCGTGGATGTTATTAAGAACCAGGTCAGTCTCTACCTTTTCCTTTATTATCTTCTGCTAATATGATCAAGTTACCGGTGTTTTTCATGTTCTTCTGAAAAAACAAAATATCGTTCTTAGTAATCACATTTTTGGTAACAAAGCTTCATATATTCCGAGTCCCTTCTTCATATGATTTATTGATAGGACAACTTGTATTTTCCTTGGGCAATAATGTTGACATGTTCACGGTCTATATTTCTAATGACATTTCAGGTTAAGTCACCAAGTATTCCTCAGCTGCCTCAGTATCGAGACTTATATAATGCGCTGAGTCCTTATCACTCAAAGCTTGTCGGAGAAAACTATCTAGCAAAGAAAAGACCAGTATATGAATGTACTGATGTGCAGGTCTCCGACTCTCTCTCTCTTTTTGCTCTGGAGATTTGCCATGTCGCATGCTATTTCTAACCACTTGTCATCAAATGTGTTTCACATTTTTTTAATTATCCAAAGGTGGAAGCTGCAAAAGGCTTCCTGAGTGTCTTACGGTTGTACCTGGATTCTCTTTGCTCTAATCTGCAGTCACACACTATAACAAATGTGCAATCCAACAATGATAAGGTTTGTTTTTTCATCTACCATTCAAAAGATTTCCAGCCTAGAAGCGTTTATTCTCATGTCCCATTCTACAGTTTTAGAATGAATAACATGTTTTGCCATCCTCTTTAGATGATGTATCTAACTTTAGACAGCACGCAATGTATATTGGTATTTTCTTTCTTTCAGGTGTCGCTTCTCTTAAAGGAAAGCTTCATCGACTCGTTTCCTAGTCGCCATCGCCCATTCATGAAGGTGAGAGAGTCCCTTCTTAATATCCAAATAGTTTGATAAACACTTGAGTTTGCTAATCATATGGCTTTGATGTTATGATGGGAACAGCTATTCTTGGATACACAACTCTTCTCTGTACATACCGATCTCGTTCTTTCCTTTATCCAGAAGCTATAGGACTCTACATGTATACATAAAAGCAAAGTCTTGTTGGTGAGAAATAGGCGAGAAAAGTGCCTATCAATTCTGTGTTATTTGTAACATGTTTGAGAAAAATGTGTATATGGGAAACAAGAAGACGTTCCCTAGATGAAGATTTGATACAGGGAACCATCATATCTTCTTTGTATCAACTTAACCATAGAATTTGTTATTTTGTACAATATTTTGAAAATTAAGGTTTGTTAGTTTTATTCAAAATATCTATATATTTTTTTGAAGTACAAAATAAGAATAAATGAACATAATAAAACAAATAAAAAAGCACCCAAAAGTAAACATATATATGAAAAATGTTAGGTGGGGAGTATAATCAATAAAAGTTGAATATGATAGGAGAAGATATAAGGATGGAGAGGAATAATTACCTGACTTAGTTAAATTTTCACCAATTTAAATGCGTAAAGGTTTAGTGTTGAGCCTTTTAATGACTTCGAATGACTCTTCATTCATTTATGGACCTAGTAATTGACTGATCACCACCAGTTCACCACACTCGATCTTTTTCTTCTCTCACAAACGTCATTTCTTCTATTGATCCGGAAAAAAAAAAAAAAAGTCGCTAACGGCTTGAGCGGTTAGCGAATTTGTATGAATTTATAGCCGTTAAGAAAATCTTGTTAAATTGTACAATGAACCCCTTATTACCTAAATAAAAATCCTAATTTATCTTGTTGATCACATATTTATCTTTTAATTGAAACAAATTAAAGCATATAATTAATAAATTTGTCTAAGTACTAGATTCTTCAAACGGATTGCATTTCAGGCCATGAAGTGACTCGAGCAATGTCTTACTTGCCAAAAAAGTCCGAAGAATGACTATGAGACTCGACTTCCGGAGAAACTATTTTGCGGGTCCAACCTTGATGATTGCCCGTATACTGGCTAGCTTTTCTGAGAGATATTGGAAAATTGATGAGATCGACAATATCGAGATTATAGATATTTTGACGATCAAGAAATATCTAAAAGATTATAAGATATTTATCAATATTATAGTTTAGAAAATCTACATTTATTTTTAAATAATTTATTTACATTTATGTTTATCTTAATTTAAGAAACATAGGTCTAGCTCCATCTTTATACAAGAGCAGGGCTGTACAAGAGAATATAATTTGTGCAATTATTCTTATAATAGTCTAATAATAATTCTTCCTAAACACTTTAGTGTTCTTATTTGCCGAAAAAATCCGAAGAATGACTATGAGACTCGACTCCCACAAAAACTATTTTGCGGGTCCAAGATTGATCGTATACTGGCTAGCTTTTCCGGGAGGCCGATGATTTTGTCACTGCTCTTAAAACAATTCTGACGAGTTTATTCATGTGTCGCTGCCAGATTGATAAACGGGTAATCACTAGGCCTAGTAATCACCTCCAACAATAACCATTTATACAATGATTTCAAAAATGAAAAACAAAAAATCCTTACATTTATGACCTTGTCTGCCTATAAATGGATATGTACGTATATTAAAGTCAAATTCCTTTATACAATATTGTAAAGTGGAATCGTATTACCAAGAACAATGACGCTAGTAGAATTAATGGGTAGGGTGGTTAAGCGGTAGTTAGGCTATAATAAAAGCTCTATCATTTGCGCATGCACAAAAAAAATTGAATAAAATCTATCAATAAATGATTAATTCGTATTTGCGATATTTTGCAATTTATAAGACAGAATCACTTCCATTAGTCTTGAATTGTAAATGAATATTTATTTTTCTGGTCTCCTTATAAAAAGAGTGCAAAATTGATAATCTATGGATTCAAAAGAAAAACACAGCAAAATTAGATATTAGTAATTAGAAATTAGAAGCGTTCAAACAAAATACAAATATACTTTTGTTCGTATAGAGAGAGATATATGTAATAATGTAGATTTGCGATAGGCTCTAACAATTGAAGTCTCTGAGCCAATCTTCATCATTGCTACGATGAAGACAAGAAGTGAAAGGTCTATTGAGATCAAGATTACCCTGAGAAGAAGAATCATCAGCACGAACAAAGTCTCCCAAAATCTCCTCAGATGAAACAAGTGATGTTACGTTTCCACAACCCAAACCTTCCAAATCCATCAGATCAGGGAAGAGGAACTCTGATTGGATTTTATCGAAATCGATTTCGAGATCTTCCAACAACGAAGAACCAGCTTGATGATCCATCTCAGTGTTCACTTGTTCTTTCAGAGGAAGAAGACTGGTACTACTATTACTACTCTGCTTCTGAATAGTCAGAGCCTTTGAGCACCTAACCGCCTTTGTGCGTATAACGCAGACATTATTCTTGCTGTTGGTCGAATGTTTTCGAAGTTTCGATTGTTTGGTTTGTGTTTTGGGAAGTCTTTTGCGGAGGTTTGAGTTCCAATGGTTCTTTATTTCATTGTCTGTTCGCCCCGGAAGCCTCCCAGCTATCAACGACCATCTGCATTACGCCGCGAGATTTATCGAAAAATTTCACTTAAAAGGGAAAAAAAAAATTCTGTGTTTTGGTGAAAGATGAAGTTAATGACCTGTTTCCAAGGAGATTATGGAGGCGGATTATGAGTTCCTCTTCATCAGATGAGATGTTTCCGCGCTTTATGCCCGGTCTCAAGTAGTTTTTCCACCGGAGTCTGCAGCTTTTGCCACACCTCTTGAGACCTTTATGTGCGCGGAAACAATTATTGTAAGCAGATGAAAAATTACAAATATAGACGGATAGATCGATAGATAGATGGATATGTACCAGCTTGGTTCGGGAGAGTGCTCCATTTGCCCTCGCCGTGGATCATGATATAATCTCTAAGGATCTTGTCCTCTTGATCAGTCCAAGCTCCTCGGTTGAACTCATCTTTCTTCACACTATCACTAGTTCTCTTCCCCATTCTCTCTCTCTTGTGGTTGTGTGGTTGGTACAATTGTCTTTAGTGTTGTGTTGAGAATAGATTCTGTTTCGTGTGTTAACAAAGTATCTTTATAGGGAGTTGTTGCAATGTCCGTACACCAGTCGCTTTCCAAAACCTCTGTCACACACACAAACTTTGAAATTTCAATGCTTTTCTCACCTGGTAATAATAATGTATCAGCTTATGGGTGAGATTAACTCTTACGGAATTTTCAATTTTGTCATCAAGAAAGAGTTTTTTTTTTTTTTTTTTTTACTTATTAAAAAGTATTAGAAATCCTTTACTCGCTTCACACGATGATCACTAGTCTAGTCTAACGTGCTTAGACAGACTCTAATCACATAGGTCCTAAAACGACCTTGATCATTATTGTATCACAAATGAGGCATAAGTATGAATACTTAGTGAAAATAGTCATTCATAGCCACATTTTAGCATGTAAGTAATCATCATAGGATACTCAATTTAGACGGTATCACATAGTCTCATGCTAATCACATACATAGTCATGCCTCATGAACAAACAGAAAAAGCCCCTAGGCCTTTTGATATTGCATAATTTTTTTTGGGTTCCGAAGTCTTTTTTTTTTTTTAACGAAACGGGTTCCCAAGTCTATATTAATTTTATTTTTTCTATTGGTAAACAAATGTATTTGTTCGTGTGTTTTTTTTTTTTTTTTTTTGAGGTTGGAACTCCATTTCATGAAATCTTTTTCATATTTTACAAGCAAACTAGATTCTAACCAGTGTAGATCTAATGTATTAAAATATATTTTTATAACATACAAATTTTTTTGAGGGCGTTACAATTTTTATAACATAGATTTTCTTTAAACCATTTTTTTTATTAATTAAGTTTTTATATACTTTTGTTTTTTTACCATAATGGTTTATAGTAAAATAATTGGTATTTGGAAACATGTTTAATAGTATAGATAAATTATAGAAATATCTTTAATGAAACCTGTTTGGCTACAAAAAATGTTCATGTTTTAATAGTATAGATAGTTAAAGAATCATATTCTTAAGACGTGATTGGCAAAAGTGGAAAAGGAAGGAGTAGTTGAAAGCAGCTGGAGCGGAAGTCGGAAGCTGGAGTGGGAGTCGGGAGCTGGGAGCTGGAATTAGGAAGCTGGAGCTAGAGTTGGGAGCGGGAGCGGGAGCTGGGAGCGGAGACTTAAATAAAATTTATAATAAAAAAATTAAACTAATTTATTTAAAATTAAAATACTAATTAAAAACAAGAAATTGAAAAACAAAATTAAAAACTAACCAAAACTTAAAGAAAACTATCTACGAGTTCTCCATATACTCTCTGCAATATGTTGTTTCGGATACCTGCCATATATGCATCACTTTTGGGCACGTAACCTCTTTGTTGAACTTCTTCATCATCATTTGAATATGACAATTCAAGTATTTCATCTTCCATTTGTTTGTACTCTTGAAAATCTTCATTATTCTTCGTTGATTTTCGTATGAAGTTATGTAATGTCAAAGTCGCTACAACAATTTTGCACTGCGTCTGTAGGTCATAGCGTGCTGGATTTCTGATAGACATGTACCCTTCCAGTGACCCTTGTCATTTTGATCATTGCATAATTGCAATAATCCATGACTCAATTGATAGCTCCACACAAATCTTGGCTAAACAATTAATGTATTTAAAGAAGCATATCAATCATACAAATAACACCAAAGTATATAACATGTGAAAGCTGAAAAAAAATTGATTGATTTATCAAAGATTATTAGTTGTCGTGACCAAAAAAAAGTTATAGAAAAAAATTTACCTTGTTGTGGAGAAGCTTGCGTTTGATTTGCCATTGTATCACTGTATGAAAACAAAAAATAAAATTAAAATCCGACGTACATGAACAAAACCAACTACAACAATCCTACGGGCTACTTGCATGAATTATAAACATGATATTAACAATGAACAGGTCTACGAACGTATAGATGATTATAAACTATATATGAAAAAAATTTAACAAAAAAACCTAAAATTGCCATGAAAATGCTGTAACTTAGAGAAAATTGAATGAAGATTATTAGAGTTGAGGTTTGGTATTTATAGAGAATTTTAAAACAATATTGATGTTAATTTTCTGAAAAAAAATCTAAATTAAGATATTAATATAGATTTTGTGTGTGAATATTCTAAGATCTTCCTTGAATAAATATTTGTTCACCAATAAGATGTCATGTTTATATAAAAAAAAAAAAACCCATTAAGATTTGCAACGTCCACAAACTCTCTATTATCCAGCGTTATAACTTTACATTTACTCAATATATGTACACACATGTGAAGGATAAAAAATCAATCGGTGATTGGCGTTGATACATCGCTGATATTACGGAACGTGACTCTACACGTGATACCAATCACACATTTAGTGTAACAAAGGGGTGTCAAAATGGGTCATGGGTCATAGGTTGACCCAACTCGACCCATACCCCTAATGGATTGGTGGGTCAAATGGGTCATGGGTTAAATGAGTCAATTTGTAATGGTCATGAGTCAAATGGGTGATCCGTTGAACCCATTAACTTCATATGATTATCAACTAATCATCATCATCATGACATCATTTATCATCATGACATCATAGCAATACAACTATCAAAACATTATTTTTGTTCTCAATAAAGCAACAATCCATTATTTGTTCAGCCAAAACGAATCCGTTATTTTCCTGCCAAAAACATGATTTTTCCGTCAAAAATGCAATTTCGACAACTTTTTCCGCCAAAAATATAAATCCGTCATTTTCCCGCAAAAAAACGTGATTCCACATTTTTCCGCCAAAACACGATTTCACATTTTTCCGCCAAAAACGTTATTACGCGTTTTCCCGCCAAAAATGTGATTCCACATTTTCCCACCAAAAAACACGATTTCACATTTTCACGCCAAAAACATGATTCCACCTTTTCCCACCAAAAAGTGATTCCGCGTTTTCCTGCCGAAAACGCGATTCCGCATTTTCCCGCCAATATGTTATTCTACATTTTCTTGCCAAAACATGATTTCATACTTCATGCCAAAAACGCTATTCCGCGTTTTTCCGCTAAAAACGCAATTATGTATTTTCCTGCAAAAAATGTCATTCCTCGTTTCCCGCCAAACACTACAAGAAAAACTGTTTATAGTCACAAATACATTTGTAGCTATTGTCTAAATTTCGTGGCTATATGACAATTAGCTTCAGATAGCCACAAAATATTTTCGTAGCTATAAGCGGTAGCTATCCACCAATCGTGGCTATTCATATCTATCTTTTCCGCGAATTGCTACAACAAAATTCGTAACTATTAGCCACAAAAATAGGTATGACGATTTTGTATCTATTTTAGTCACAACTAACCACATATTAATCGTAGCTAATATCCACAAATAGCTACAAGCTATGTTGTTGCTGATAGACACAAATTGTCACAATTAAACATGTATCTATAATAGCCACAGTTTAGCTACCACTTATTTGTAGCAATTTGATACAATTTCCCACAAATTTAGTTGTGTCTAATTTGAATTTTTCAATTAAAAAAAATTGAAACCAAATTAAATCATATTAAACAAAATACAATTGTTGCACAAAAGAAAATTGCAATAAAAAAGTTATGAATCTTACAATCAAACATTTAGAGTTTTAAGATTCAAAATATAATACATAGAAGCTATACGAATTAATAGAATACATTAAAAAAAAACACTACACTCCTCAAAATATTGCAACCTGAAAAGAACGAAATGTACAGAACAAATCATTGAATTGAAATCCAAGCTAATTTAAGCAAGTGCTGCAATGGAGAAGAGATTTGAAGGGTGGAAAGACTTACAGAAGTGTGCAGTGATTCAATCATTTGACACTGCTCTTCAGCTCTCTTTAGCATGATAGCTACCTTGGAAGAAGTTTCCTCGGTCCCCTTCTTCAAGTCTATCTCAAACTTTTACTTAGATTCCAAAAATTCTTTCAAAACTTTACTCTACCGAAGCAAAACTTAAAAAAGAAATCTTCCATACCTCTCCATATTCTACTTTCAATCTGATCTGAGAGACTACGAACAAGATTCATGAGCTTAACATTCTGCTCAACTAGTACATTTAGTTGTGAGTTTAGCACTCCCCGGTTTAGCCCGGTTCGAACCGAGACCGGTTTGATCGATCCCGATTTACGACGGTTCGGACCCAGGGGAGAAAGGCCCATGATCGAAGAACCGAACTTCGGGCCCGAAACCAACACATCTCATCATCGCGCCGACGTCCAAAGCCCAAGGAAGGCCCAACTCGTCACGGTAGAAACCGACCGATGAGATTCGTGGAACATTTCCTTATCTCGGAAGGATTTCAAGAAACTTTCATTTTCCTGAAGGAACTAGGAAAAAGAAATTTTCCTGTTCGAAACCTACTTCAAACCTTATAAATAAGGAGGCATTCGCCCCAAATCTCATTCATTCACGATCATAAGCGAGACAAAAGGAGATTGAGAGCTCGAACTCACCAGTTCTTATTTCCTTTGTTTCCGAGTTACTTTTTTTGACTTACGATCTTGTACTTTGCCGAACTCAAATCAATAAAACGAGATTCCGATCATAAGTTTACTGTTTTACCCCTTGTGTGATTTTCATAATCAACAATTAGCGCCGTCTGTGGGGAGATTTTAACAAACTTAAGGATCTCGGTTGATAAGCTCGGCAATGACTGACCCTACAGACACCCCGACACTCGTTGGTGATGGTTCAATGCTCAGCGATCAAAACGCCCAAAATAACGGGCTCAACCCGGAAAATCGCAACCCTCTCAACGGAAGCAACGATCCTCCACCACCGATTCCACCAGGAACTGCTGCTGCTACTCCGGCTCCAGTCGACCAAACCGCTCTCATCCAGGCTTTGGCAGCACAACTCACCGAACTCGCAAAAAAAAACGACAAAAGGTTTGACTCTTTGTTTGCAACCCAGACAGAACTCCGAGACCAGCTCGGCGAGCTCAGGCAGAACCCAATAACTCCCCAACCCGAGAACGTGACACCCCCTCTTCGCCGAAACTTTATTTCCGAACTAAACCGAAACCAGAGTGCAACATCTCAACCTCCAACTCTCGGATCCACCGGGAATCACGAGACGCACATCACTGATCAGGCATCTTTAAATCAAGTATTCGAAAATGTCAAAGCCCAACTTCAAGATATGAAATCTAAAATTCACCAGGCTACCATCTCAACACTCAAGATCGACCGCATGATACAAGAAACTCAGAAGACACCATTCACACATCGGATCATCAATACCCCAGTCCGGCGCTTAGAGAAGATAAAAATCACGTCGTACGACCACTACAAGAAAACAGTGTTTTAGCAACTACATTACGACCACGTTACATAGTCGTAAATGTCTAGTCGCAAAAACACGTAGTCGGTAATTAGTCGCTAATTTACGACTACTTTGCGACTTTGTTGCGATGATAGTAAGAAGTCGCAAACCAGTCGCACATCAGTCGTAATATATGCGACCATGTACCGACTACATTAACGACTAACATGCGACTAACGTACGACTATATATTGTGTCGTGTGGAAGTCGTTTGGTGTAGTCGTTAAAGAGTCGTGAAATGTTGCGACTAATATGTTCACGGAATAGAGATTTAGTCATCGTTTTACGACTGTTTTGCGACTACCTAGCGACTGAGTTGCGACTACCTAGCAAATGATTTTATCAATGAAATTCAAAATGGTAATACTGTACCCAATTTGTATTACCTAGCAATTTGAAAATCATATACAAACTAATACAAAGAATACTGGAAATTTAAAATGAAAGAAAATATATATTATACATTGTTTTAGCATATCAAATACAAACCAATACAAAGAAAGGTCCAATGTTCAAAACATGAAATAAAATGACAGCCTAGGGTGTAGAATCATGCTGCTGATCAGATTGAGAAGCCATGAAGTCTAGAAAATTTGGATCGGTTTCACGAAGATACCTTTCTACCATTGAATAATGCTTCTGGTTAGCTTCAAGTTTGGTAAGCTTGCTTTGTTGGTCAGCTGCAAGTTTGGTAAGCTCTGCCTCACGCCGATCGTTAGAAACAGCTTGTTCTTCTATTTGGCGCTGAGCTTCTTCCAACTTATCTTCCAGGGATTGAAACGATGAAGAGGTTACTTCGAACTTGCGTTTTCCATCAACATGAGACTCTGCGAGGCTTCCTATTCCATATGGTCTGCCTCCGTCATCCGTGTACGTTGACTGCATATATAAAACCAAGATTTATAAAACCAGATGACAGAAAACCAGAAGATAACATAGATTTCATATTTACCTAAAGAAAGAGATCGTTGTATTCCTCTGTGGTTAGCTCTCGCTGTTGTGACCTACCGTCTGAAATTTCAGGCCCGATCTCTTGCATCTTAGCTTGCAAGTTCTTCTCATAATTTTGCGTGATCCTCTCAGCCTTCAGATCAACAAACGTACCATCAGATTTTGTGTGAGTCTTCACAAAAACCTCACCGATACTAACCGGTCTGCCCAATTCGTCTTCCGGAAAATGTAACATATAAATTTGTTACATAATAGAAAGTTGCTGAAGTATTAGATATAGAAATTACACTTACCATTTCTTGTTGGATTTTGTGATATGACTTTTGGCCTGATAAGTGTTTGTGCACACCAAGGCCTTTACGGTCAGATTTCCGAGCAGCGGATGTGGTCTGAGACCTCTCTTTAGCTTTGTCAGTGTCCCATTTCTCTGTCATTGTTGTCCACAGTGTTCGAGAAGTCCTCGCGGTGCTTACCATATCCTTCATTCGCCTTTGACAAATCCTCTCGAAATGTTTTTGAACAACCCCTGAGATTAAGGGATCCCATGTGTGGGTTTTCTACAAGACAAGTAGATGGTGTTACTGGACAAAATAGAAAGAAAGACATATATGAAGCTTGGAGGAGAGAAATGCTTACCGCGAACTCGACAAAGTATCTTTCCTGTCTATCGCGAGGCACAACAGTCCAACTGTAGTGTGGACCATCAAACTTGTTTGTGAAAAATCTTGGTGATCTTCCTTGTCAGCTTTCCCTTGTCACGGCCAAACCTAGACACTATGTAATTGCTTAGTCTACCAAACAGAGAATTGATCCTGGTGAGCACTTTAATGACCATTATCCTTGCAAGATATACAGTCATGTTGACAGGAAATCATACATCATCAAGTCCACACACGCAAATCATAAACATCATCAATTCCACACACGCAAATCATACATCATCAATTCCAAACACAAAAACAATTCTACTAACAAACTGTAAACTAGCCTCTTGACAGGAAATTGAATTCAGACATGAATTGATAGAAACTTACCAAGTGGTGTTTGGCGGTTGAGGGCGTGTCGGAGACAGCACAGTCGTATACTCATGCCGGTTAGGCACCCTTAGCAGCGCCTCAAGCACCATACGTTGCTCTTCCTGGAGATCGGCCTCAATATGTGCATTGCCGCTGCAGTCTTCTCGCTTTGATACATTCTCTTTAATCTGTCAGGAATACGTAGATACCACATACGACTGTATGGTACTTTGGTTCTACGCCGGTCGTTCTGAGGCTTCCATCTTTGTTTACCACAAAACAGACATTTAGCTTCCTTCTCGTCTTCTTTCCAGAAGATCATACAATTGTTAATACAAACATCAATTGTATGATATGGGAGACCTAAATTGCGCATCAATTTTTATGTCTCGTAATGTGAACCGGTTGCCTGGTTTCCTTCTGGTAAATAGTCTGTCAAGATTCCGCAAACCGAATCCACTAACTTTTCACTCATATTATATTCTGCCTTATCTTGCATGACTCGAGCGACTAACGATAACTGCGAGTGATGTTGGTGGTGAGTTTAGCACTCCCCGGTTTAGCCCGGTTTGAACCGAGACCGGCCCAACTAATCCCGGTTGACGACGGCTCGAACCCGAAAGGAAAGCCCACGAAACATTCGCCGAACTCCGAACTTGAAAGAAAGGTCCGCGAGAGACTGATAACCGATAAACCGATAAGAATCTGAAGGAACGCCGAACTTGAATCCAGATCGGCCGAACTTGAATCTAGATCGGCAAAACACGATCCGATCAACGATGATTCAAGTTCGGCAAGGAAGTTCGCGCAATAACAACCGAGCTCAAATCAAACTGAACTCATCATAATCGATTGTAAATGGAAGGATCAAATCCTCGTCTCGGTACCGAGATCGGTCCGTTTCAATCCGATCGACGACGGTCCGAGATCGGTAAAGGAAGGATCAACATGCGACCGCCGAACTACGACATACCGAGCTCATCGGTCTCAACCTGTCATAGTCAGAACCCACTTCCGGAATGCGCGGAAAGTACGTTTTACTTTCCGCAAAGTACATCCGACTTTACGGAAAGTAGGTCTTGATTTGCGGAAAGGGAAGATTGACTAAAACTTTTAATCCGGGATTTGCGGAACTTTTCCGGATTCGGGGGAAAGTCTAAAGCCACCGAGAAACATCTATAAATAAGGAGGTCCCGACTACATTTTGAAGGGGGGAGAAACAAATCCGCAATACATTTTTAGAGAGAGAAAGTGAGAGCTCGAAATCCGATCTCGACCTCATGACCGACCTCGAAATATTTTTGTAAAACGCCGACTAAGTTCGATTCAATAAAACGAAATACCAATTCGCATTCCAACTCCTTTACTCTTGTGATTTCTACGATCAACAAGTGACCTTTACGACAACCATCATATAATGGAGTATTCGCTCCTTCTAACAAGTCGTAGAATTTCTTTGAATGGTTACGTACCGGTTCTTCTACATTCTGATAACTAGTACCACCTTGATGATAGTTATCAAAACTCACGTTATCACGATATACATCATTCACCATATCCACATATCTATCTTCTACTACATTACCCAATTCACTACTCCCACTTAAATGCGTAGGATCAACATCACTCGGACCTAAATCCATAGAGATTTCTTCTCCATGCTTATACCAAACATAATAATCTGGCATAAATCCTCTACTATACAGATGATTCCAAATTCTAGGCCCCGGGAGAAATTTGTCGTTCTTGCAAACACTACAAGGACAGTAAAACTTATCGCCATTGTTCTGCGCTAGAGACTGGCTATTTGCAAATGCCATGAATTGATCCACCCCCGTGGTGAACTCTACCGAGAAATTTCCCGTCTCTTCATCGATTCGCTTATACATCCACTCCCGAAAATTACTATAATTGTAATTTCCCGACATTATAAAAAAAAAATGGTTTCTCTTTTAAAATTCAATTTTTTTCGTTTATGAGAATGAGGAGATTGTGAGAATGAGGAGAATGAGGAGAACGATGGTCTCAAGTGTTTATTTATAGACATTTTTCCGACTGATTTGCGACTACATAGCGACTGCTGTCCGACTACGAGTGGTAGTCGCAAAAAGTAGATACAAGTAGGTGCAACAAGAATAAACGTGTTAAATGCTGTTATTTTACGACCAACAAACGACTGTTTTGCGACCCGCCGCAAAAGTCGCAATTTAGTCGCAAAAGTAGCGACTATTTTGCGACTAAAGTTTTCCGACTCGACGGTAGTCGTAGATTGGTCGTAAATTAGCGACCAATATGCGACTAATACGTTGGGTCGCAAATGACCGACTATGGTGCGACTGTATTTGTGAAGTCGTAAACTAGTTGCAAAATAGTCGCTACGTAGTCGTAACAATTTACGACTGTGTGTGTAGTCGCAAACTGTAGTCGCGAAAACGCTGTTTTCTTGTAGTGGACGGACATACCGACCCTCATCACTTCATGACCTCGTTTGGTATCATGATGAACCGTTTTCCATTCAACACCAAGGAGGAAAATGATGCCGCCACATGCCAACTCTTCGTGGAGAACCTTAGCAGAACCGCACTCGATTGGTTCTCGCAACTAGACGCACACTTGATCGAAAACTATACCAAACTCTCAACCAAATTTCTCAAGCGTTTCACAATGTTCATCATGCAGAAAACTCAGAATGCTGACCTGTGGGCCTTCGAACAAAAAAGCGATGAACCATTACGTGATTTCATGAACCGATTCAAAGCAATAGTATCTCACTGCACCATCGATGACGAAGCCGCAATCGAAGCCCTCTACAAGGCGACCTGGTACAAGTACGACTTTCACAAAGAGATCAAACGCAATTGGCCGAACACTCTAGAAGACATCTTACACAAATCACACATCTACATCCTCGAGGAAGAAGAGGCAACCGCAAAAGACAAGCAGTACGCCCTTTCTAAGAAGATCGCTCCCAGAGACAAGCCAAAAGAGGAGTATCGCGAAACTCGAAATCACTACGAAAGACGACCTGCAACTCAAAATCAGCGCCATTCAACCGCAACAACCCTGGAATACATGGGTCCGGCACGAGGATCCAAAAGAGCTAGCAAGTGACTCCGAGCCGTTCTGCCAATTTCACAACAAAGAGGGTCATAGCACCGAAGAATCCCGACATCTCAAGGAATTCCTTTTGATGAAATACAAAAAGGGCGAGGTCCTGGTCGAAGGGCGCATTCCGGCCTAATAACAGATTCCGTCCTAACGATAACAATGGAGGTCGTCGTCGCGACAATAACGACAAGCCCAACGCAACCATAAATCCCGAACAAGCGAACACCAATACCAACATGGAACAACAGAAACGAGCTCGAGAGGAGCAACCTGAGAATCAGAACATCCCGCACGTTCAGAAACGAGTCAATATGATTATGGGAGCACTCGAATCCTGCAACTATTCAGTTCGGGCAATCAAGGAATATAGTAGAGTAGCGATAGCTGCAAAACGGGAAAACCGAGCTACTTTAAGCGGGATACCGATAACCTTTTCTGAGGCTGAGACAGAAGTGCTCCACATGCCGCACAACGATCCTTTAGTCATCGATCTACTCATTGGAGATGTTGCCTTCGGGAGAGGATACTGGTCGATACCGGCAGTTATGTAAACGTGATATTTAGCAAAACATTAAGAAACATGGATTTCCCCAAATCAAACCGAACATCGAACCACTCACCGAGTTCTTAGGAGAACAAACCATGACCGCGGAAACAGTGAAGCTACCCATTTATGTCGGCGGAATCGTGAAGATGGCTAAATTCTTGGTCCTAGAAAAATCGGCGATCTATAATGTCATACTCGGGACACCGTGGATATACGCAATGAAGGCCGTCATCTCGACTTACCATCAATGTCTGAAATTCCCAACACCATCTGGAATCTTTACCCTCAAAGGCGATCAAGTAATGTCTCAGACATGTTATACCAATGAATGCAAACTAAGAACGGCATCCCGAACATGCGTCATCAGCGCAAGCAAAACCTCGACTGATCCATTTAGCCAGAATACTTATCTCGATCTGCCAAGACGAGAAACAATCATTCAAGTCAATATCGACGAGCTCAATCCCGAAAGATGTGTCGGCATAAGGGCCGAGTTAGATGAAGAAATCAAAAGCGATCTAATCCGCTTCCTCAAAAGGAACGTCTCAACGTTTGCTTAGTCGATCAAAGATATACCCGGAATCAACCCGAAGATCACGAGCCACAAGCTGGTCAAATCTCTTATTGCCAAGGATCATATCGGTCATCTCAACACCTGCTTCGACATACTTAACGAGTATGGCATGAAACTTAACCCCACCAAGTGCACGTTTGGAGTAACATCCAGAGAATTCCTCGGCTATATCGTGACTCAGAGAGGAATCGAGGCCAACCCCAAGCGGATCTCGGAAATCCTCGACCTTCCATCTCCAACAACAAAACGAGAAGTTCATCTCCCGATTGACCGACAAGTGCGTGCCTTTCTATCAACTGCTTCGTGGAAACAAACATCTAGAATGGGACGATAAATACGAAGAAGCATTCAAACAGCTCAAGGAGTACCTTTCAACTCCCCCTATCTTGGCAAAACCTGAAGACGGTGAAACTCTTTACCTCTACATAGCGGTTTCCACCTTGGCAGTCAGTGCAGTCCTAGTACGAGAAAACCGAGGTGAACATAAACCCATCTTCTACATCAGTAAGTCATTAGACGGGGCCGAGACCAGATACCCTACGCTCGAAAAACTCGCCCTCGCCGTAGTCACTACAGCCCGGAAACTTTGTCCGTACTTCCAATCGCATTCCATCACCGTCCTTACTGACCAACCCCTGTGAACGATCTTACACAGTCCGAGCCAATCCGGTAGACTCGCCAAATGGGAAATCGAACGGAGTGAATACGACATCGATTACAAAATCGGACAAGTATCAAATCCCATGTGCTCGCCGACTTCCTCATCAAACTGCCGCAAGAGTTCGTTAATACCGACATCCCGACCACCGAGCAGTGGATCCTCCATTTAGACGGTTCGTCATCACATTGCGGGTTGGGAGTAGGTATCCGCCTTCAATCCCCTACTGGAGAGATCTTGGAACAATCATTCCGACTGGAGTTCAAATCATCAAACAATGAAGCCGAGTACGAAGCATTACTCGCCGGACTACGCTTGGCCAAGGCCATTAGAGCAACTCGTATACACGCATACTGCGACTCACAGCTCGTCGCAAGCCAATACAGCGGAGAGTATGATGCAAAGAAGGAACGAATGGATGCATATCTAAAGCTCGTCAAAGAATTCGCTGTCGAATTCAAATCATTTAACCTTACCAAAATACCACGAGGAGAAAACGCCCCGGCCAACGCTCTCGCAGCCCTCACATCAAGTTTGGACCCCCACCTCAAACGTACAATCTCGGTCGAAAGCATTCCAATCCCAAGTATCGAAAAACCATAGACATGTAACGTGACTACGCGCAGACATAATTACGAAGAGCAACCCGCTGTCAATCCCAAACCAAGAATGAGAAAACGAAATCCAGGTCGGGAAACCGAACTCGATGCCGACATCGAACTCAATATCGTGCAAAACCCTGACCTGCAAAATCAATCCGATGACGACAACGAGGAAATATCCGAGGGAATTCACATCCCAATGAATATCGAAGCCGAAGAAGAAGAAGAACCTAAAGATTGGACAATCGAGATCAAGATGTACGTATACGAAAGAAAAATCCCAATGGACAGGTGGGCAGCCCGGCGAGAAAAAATGCGAGCTGCCTTGTACATCGTTCATAAGGGCGAGCTGTACCGATGGAGCGCCTCAGGTATCCTGTTGATATACGTATCGAGTAATGATATTCATGAAGTTATGACGAAAGTACATGAAGGATTAGGGGGAAATCATTCTGGAGGTCATTCAATGGCCTTGAAAATAAAGAAGGCAAGTTACTATTAGCCGACCATGCTGGCAGACTGTGAGAAGTTCGTAGCTAAATGTGAAAAGTGCCAACGACACGGCCCGATGATCAATTTACCGACCGAACTATTAACGACGTCAACAACACCTTACCCTTTTATGCGATGGGCAATAGACAGCATCGGCCCACTACGACGTTCTACCACCCAAAAGCAATTCATCCTCGTCATGACTGAGTACTTCACCAAATGGGTCCAGGCTGAATCTTACACCGAGATACATGCTCTTGACGTCCAGAAATTTATTTGGAAATACATCATATGCCGACATGGGGTACAATACGAGATCGTCATAGAAAATGGACCGCAATTCATTTCAACATTATTCGGCGATTTTTGTGCTAAATGGAAAATTCGACTAAGTTTCCCCACGCCGAGATACCCACAAGGCAACGGCCAGGCTGAAGCAACCAACAAGACCGTCATCGACGGACTCAAGAAGAGATTATATACGAAGAAGGGACGATGGGCCGATGAAATTGATGGAGTCTTGTGGTCTCACCGAACAACACCTGTTAGAGGTGAGTTTAGCACTCCCCGGTTTAGCCCGGTTTTAACCGAGACCGGTTCGATCAATTTTGGTTTACGACGGTTCGGACCCGGGGAAGAAGGAACCATGATCGCATAACCGAACTTCGGACCTAAGGCAAGCCCAACTCGCCATGACGCCAACGTCCGATGCCCAAAAGAAGGCCCAACTTGTCGCGACAGAGACCGACCTCCGAGATTCGCGAAATATTTCCTTATCTCGGAGGGATTCGGGAAACTTTCCTTTTCCTGAAGGAACTAGGAAAAGGAAGTTTTCCTGTTCGAAACCGACTTCAAGTCTTATAAATAAGGAGGCCTTCGTCTCATTCTCATTCATTCACAATCATCGGAGAGAAAGAAGAAATAGAGAGCTCATAACTACTGATCTTTATTTCTTTTGTTTCCCAAAGTCTTTTTACCGATCTCAACACTTTGTACTTTGCCGAGCTCAAATCAATAAAACGAGATTCCAATTATAAGTTTACTGTTTTGCCCTTTCTGTGATTTTGACAATCAACAATTGGCGCCGTCTGTGGGGAATTCTTAAAACAGAACTTACATATCTCGGTTGATTAGCTCCGCGATGACAGTCCCTAAGGACACACCGACACTCATTGACGACGGATCAACACCCGGCGATAAAGACACCCAGAATAACAGGCTCGACAATCTCAACCCAGAAAATCGCAACCCGCCCAATGGGCGAGACGACCCCCCACCACCGACTCCACCTGCCCCTCCGGCTCCAAACGACCCGACCACCCTTCTATAAGCCATGACTGCGCAGCTAACAACACAACTCGATACACTGATCACAGCTCATATGGAATTCAATAATCAGATCGGTGAACTCCAGCAGGATCAGACAGCTCAGCCCGACGACGAAACACCCGACCATTTACGCATAAATCTATTCCCGACCTGCCTCCAAGACAAAGCATCGTACTCCGACCTCCTCATCAAAGCTCGGTCGGACATGGAACGACAATATCGGTGACCGAACAGGCTTCGCTAGACCACAGATCGAAGGCGTAAAGGCACAGCTCCGAGACATGAACTTTAAATTCCATCAAGCAACTAGCTCAGTGCCCGAGATCGATCGCGTAATTCAAGAAACCCAAAAAACCCGGTTCACACCATGGGTTATCAATACCCCGGTTCGGCATCTGGAGAAGATAAAAATTACATTGTACGACGGTCACACCGACCCTCGTCACTTCATGACCTCGTTCAAAATCATGATGAACCGTTTCCATTTTGACACCAAGGAAGAGATGGATGCTGCCAAATGCCAACTCTTCGTAGAGAACCTCTGCGGAACAGCACTCGACTAGTTTTCACAACTAGACGCACACTCGATCGACAACTATACCGAACTCACAACAAAATTTCTCAAGCGGTTCACAATGTTCATCAAGCAGAAAAACTCGGAATGCCGATCTATTGGCCCTTGAACAAAAAAAGCGACGAATCGCTACGTGACTTCATGAACCAATTTAAAGCGATAGGGTCCCACTGCACTATCGATGATGAGTCGCAATCGAAGCCCTTTACAAGGCGACCTGGAACAAATCCGACTTTCACAAAGAAATCAACGCAACTGGCCGAACACCCTGGAAGACATCCTACATAAGTCGCACATCTACATCCTCGAGGAAGAAGAGGCAGCCGTGGAAGATAAGAAGTACGCCCTCTCTAAGCAGGTCGCTCCCAGAGACAAAACAAAAGAAGAATATTGCAAAACTCGAAATCACTACGAACGACAACCTGGAACTTAGCAAATCAGCGCCATTCAACCGCAGCAACCCTGGAATACATGGGTCCGGCACGATGATCCAAAAAGCCAGTAAGTGACTCCGGGCCATTCTGCCAATTCCACAACAGAGAGGGTCATAGCACCGAAGAATGCCGGCATCTCAAGGATTTCCTTTTGCTGAAATACAAAAAAGGCAAGGTCCCGGTCGAAAGTGCATTCCGGCCTGGTAACAGATTCCATCGTAACGACAACAATGGAGGTCGTCGTCGCGACAATAACGAAAAGCCGAACGCATCCATGAATCCCGAACAAGCAAACACCAATACTGATGCCAGACAACAAAAACGAGATCGGGAGGACCAACCCGAGAACCAGAACATCCCGCAAGTTCGAAAGCGAGTTAATATGATCATGGGAGCACTCGAATCCTGCAACTATTCAGTTCAGGCAATCAAGGAATATAGTAGAAAAGCAATCGCCGCAAAACGAGAAAACCGAGCTACTTCAGGCGCGATACCGATAACCTTTTCCGAAAAGGATACAGAAGAACTTCACATGCCGCATAACAACCCGTTAGTCGTCGACGTACTCATCAGAGACGTTGCCGTCGGGAGAATACTGGTCGATACCGACAGCTCGGTAAACGTGATATTTAGAGAAACGCTAAAGAATATGGATTTCCCGGACTCACAAATCAAACCAAACATCGACCCACTCACCGGGTTCTCAGGAGAGCAAACCATGACCGCAGGAACAGTCAAGCTACCCATATATGTCAGCGGAATCGTAAAGATGGCTAAATTTTCAGTCCTGGAAAGACCAACATTCTATAACTTCATACTTGGGACACCGTGGATATATGCGATGAAGGCCGTCGTCTCAACCTACCATCAGTGTCTGAAATTCCCAACACCATCCGGAGTCTTTACCTTCAAAGGCGATCATGTAATGTCTCAAACATGCTACGTCAACGAATGCAAACTAAGAACGGCATCCCGAACATGCGTTATCAGCACAAACAAAACTTAAACTGATCCACCGAGTCAGAATACCGATCCCGACCTACCTAGACGAGAAACGATCGTTCAAGTCAACATCGACGACCTCAATCCAGAAAGATGCGTTGGAATAGGAACCGAACTAGATGAAGAAATCAAAAATGATATAATTCGCTTCCTTAAAAGAAACTTCTCGACGTTTGCTTGGTCGATCAAGGATATGCCCAGAATCAACCCAAAAATCATGAGCCACGAACTCAATGTCAATCCAACCTTCAAACCAATCAAGCAAAAAAGACGCAAGCTCGGTCCCGAGAAAGCTCAGGCTGTCTACGACGAGGTCGAATGGTTACTCAGAGAGGTCAAGTATCCAGAATGGTTGGCCAATCTGGTCGTCGTGAAAAAGAAGAACGGAAAATGGAGAATTTGTGTTGACTTCACCGACCTCAATAAAGCTTGCCTGAAAGACAGCTTCCCACTTCCACATATCGACAGATTGGTCGAAGCCACTACCGGAAACGAACTAATATCCTTCATGGACGCCTTTTCGGGCTACAACCAAATACTCATGAACCCCGACGATTGAGAGAAGACATCCTTCATCACCGACCGCGGTATCTATTGCTACAAAGTCATGCCGTTCAGTTTAAAGAATGCTGGAGCAACTTACCAACGACTCGTAAATCGCATGTTCGCCAGCCAGCTCGGCAAGACTATTGAAGTATATATCGACAACATGCTGGTAAAATCTCTTATCGCCAAAGATCATATCAGTCATCTCAACACCTTCTTCGACATACTTAACGAGTATGGCATGAAGCTTAACCCCACCAAGTGCACGATTTGAGTAACATCCAGGGAGTTCGTTGGCTATATCGTGACTCAAAGGGGAATCGAGGCTAACTCCAAACAGATCTCGGCAATCCTCGATCTTCCATCCCCAACAACAAAACGAGAAGTTCAGCAGCTAACCGACATCATCGCCGCACTCAACCGATTTATCTCTCGATCGACCGACAAGTGCTTGCCTTTTTCTATCAACTGCTTCGTGGACCAAGCATCTGGAATGGGACGATAAATGCGAAGAAGCATTTAAGCAGCTCAAGGAGTACCTATCAACTCCCCTGATCCTGGCCAAGCCTGAAGACGGTGAAAATCTTTACCTCTACATCGCGGTTTCCACCTCGGCAGTCAGCGGGGTCCTCGTTTGGGAAGACCGAGGTGAACAGAAACCTATTTTCTACATCAGCAAGTCATTGGATGGAGCCGAGACTCGATACCCCACGCTCGAAAAACTCGCCCTCGCCATTGTTATTGCAGGTCGGAAGCTTCTACCGTATTTCCAATCGCATTCGATTACCGTCCTTACCGATCAACCCCTGCGAACAATCTTACACAGCCCTAGCCAATCTAGTAGACTTGCCAAGTGGGCAATTGAACTGAGTGAGTACGATATCGACTATAAGAGCCGGACAAGTATTAAATCCCAAGTATTAGCCGGGACCGACACATTAACACCGACACAAAGGCTACCGAGCAATGGATCCTTCACGTAGACGGTTCATCATCCCATTGCGGGTAGGGAGTGGGCATCCGCCTTCATTCCTCAACTGGAGAAATCTTGGAAAATTCATTCCAACTGGAGTTCAACGCATCAAACAATGAAGCCGAGTACGAAACATTACTCGTTGGACCACGTTTGGCTAAAGCCATTGGAGCAACTCGCATACACGCATACTACGATTCCCAGCTCGTCGCAAGCCAATATAGCATAGAGTACGATGCAAAGAACGAACGAATGGACGCATACCTAAAGCTCGTAAAGGAGCTCGCCACGTTCGAATCCTTCGACCTTACCAAAATCCTACGAGGTGAAAACACCCCGGCCGACGCGCTCACCGCCCTAGCATCTAGCTCGGACCCTCACCTTAAGCGAACAATCCCGGTTGAAAGCATTCCCAAACCAAGTATCGGGAAACCATAAACCTGCAACGTTACTACGCGCATACGTAATTATGAGGAGCAACCCGCTACCAATCCCAACCCGCGAAGGAGAAAACAAAATCCAAGTACGGCACCCGAACTCGATGCCGACATCGAACTCAATATCGCGCAAGATCCGAACCTACGGAATCATTCCGATGACGCTAACGAGGAAGCATCCGAAGGAATTAACTTCCCAATGGATATCGAAGCTGAAGAAGAAAATGAGCCCGAAGACTAGACCATCGAGGTCAAAATGTACGTTTATGAAGGAACAGTCCCGACCGACAGATGGGCAGCTCGGCGACTTAAAATGCGGGCTGCCCATTACATCATTCTCTACGGCAAGCTATTATGATGGAGTGTGTCAGGCGTCCTCTTGAAATATGTCGCCAGTAAAGATATTTACGAGGCCATGAGTAAGGTACACAACGGTGATGGTGGAAATCACTCCGGAGGTCGCTCCTTGGCCTTAAAGATAAAAAAGGCAAGCTACTACTGGCCAACGATGTTAGCAGACTGCGAGAAGTTCGCCGCAAAGTGTGAAAAGTGCCAAAGACACGGCCCAATGACAAACCTCCCAACCGAACTGCTCACCACGTCGACAGCACCTTACCCCTTTATGTGATGGGCAATGGACATCCTCGGCCCACTATGGCGTTCCACCATACAAAAGCAGTTCATCCTCGTCATGACTGACTACTTCACCAAATGGGTCGAGGCCGAATCTTACGCCGAGATACATGCTCTAGATGTCAAGAAATTCGTTTGGAATACATCATATGCCGACATGGAGTTCCGTGCGAGATCGTCACAGACAATGGACCGCAATTTGTTTTAACATTATTCGGCGACTTTTGTGCTAAGTGGAAAATTCGACTAAGTTGTTATACACCAAGATACCCACCAGGCAACGGCCAGTCCGAGGCGACCAACAAGACCGTTATCGACAGACTCAAGAAAAGATTGGATACGAAAAAGGGAAAATGGGCCGATGAACTCGATGGGGTCTTATTGTCCCACCGAACAACACCCCGGCGATCAACCGGACAATCACCATTTTTCTTAGCTTATGGAAAGGAAGCGTTATGCCCCGCCGAGCTCAACATCCCAACCATTCGTCGAACGATGCTGACACAAAATCTCGGCCTCAATGATGAGATGATGCTTAACAATCTCGACATACTCAAAGAACAACGCGGACATGCACTGCTCCGAATCCATAACTATCAACACTTAGCAGCACGCTATTACAACAAGAAAGTACGAGGTCGACATTTTGAGGACGGTGACCTTGTTTTACGAAAAGTTTTCCAAGGAACCGAAGAAAAGAATGCAGGCAAGCTCGTCACTAATTGGGAAGCACCTTATCAGATTAATGCGAGTTGTCAAACCTGGCGTGTACGAACTCATGAAGATGGACGGAACACCGATCCCCCGATCTTGGAACTCGATGAACCTCAAGCGATACTACTATTAAGTTCGGCTACAACGCAAAAAAAAAAAAAAAAAAAAAATCACCGAGCCTCTTCACTACAGCTCGCTTTCAATTCCGATGTAATATGAACTACGAATGGCTTGATCCTTCTTTCGAAGGTACGTAGGCAACCCACCTCGGGTTCAGCTATGACTTTAATAAAATTTTATTTTTCTCAAGAAATCTTCAAAAGACGAACTCAAGCAGTTCGCCGAACTCAAGCAGTTCGCCGAACTCAAGCAGTTCGCCGAACTAAAAAAATTTGTATTCTCCAAAAGCCGAACTCGAAAAGTTCGTATTCTCCAATAGCTGAACTCAAACAGTTCGCCGAACTTGAATAAACTCCTACCTAAAACCATCGCGGTTTCACACATCGACGTCCTGGCCAGACAATCGATATAAATACATAAGCCGAGCTTCATCTCGCACGCATCCTCATGGTGCTATGGATAACATATCTTCCATGTTAAGCCGGGACCAGTCCCACACCGAATCCGCTCTCAGATCATCCGAGCTAAGTAAGCCGAGTCCATCTCGCACACTCCGATTCGATCTGAGAAGACCTAGAATATCTTAAGACGAGCTCCCTACGCACTCTTATGCTAAGCTCTGAGGTAAAGCCAAACGTTTCCTCTCGCAAAATTAATCCGATTTCTCAACAATCGCCAAATAAGTCAGCCGATTTCTCAACAATCGCAAAGTTAGTAAGCCGATTTCTCAACAATCGCAAACCAGTAAGCCGATCTCCCAAAGATCGCCGACCTCGAATAGGTCGTAGAATCGAGTTCATCCTCCACATCCAGGCTAAGACCGTATTATATACGGCCCCAATTTTGTATGGTGAACTCGAGAAGTTCGTATCATTTTACGACTTCACAAAAGCCAAACTCGATATCAGGAACAAACGAAAATCGACCAAGTATAAAAATCAAGATCAAGATTTGAAAATCATAAAAGATAAAGCCGAATTCATTAAAACCCGAACTAGGTCATTAAAAAAAAAAAAGAAGACAAAAGTTCAAAAAGGAAAAGCCAAGTTAGGCAAGCAGTTATACAAAAAGCCCCTCGGGCAGAAACAAGAGTTCATCAAACTAAACAAAAGATACAAAAGGGGGGGGGGTATAATTGTCTGGTCACCCGAGATCGTGAGCTACTTCGAGCCGAACATGTCGAGACCCGGCCGAACATCCACCTCCATCGGCAAGGAGATCTCCGGATGGATGGACTCTGCAAACGGCGACACCGCAAGATCCTTTTCAACGAGTTCGCAAGGCGCACTCGCTTCATACTCGGCTGACTTCTCAGCCTTAAGCTTCTTTAGTTTTTCAAAACGAGCCGGCGAAACAACAATGCCGTCGTTCTTCTCGAGGACCTCACAATAACTAAGGATCCCATGGACCTGGTTGAGACCGAGGAACAGTTTCTTCGTCCGATCACTACCAGCAAGATGATCCTTCACCTTTTGAAGACGGACCTGACACTTCTCGGTCACCGCCTTTCGCTTCATTATCTCTTGCGTACGGGTCCCCCTCAGATGGATCGTCTCTCTGTTCAGAGTGCGAACAAGCGCATCCTTTTCCGCAGCCAGCTCGGCATTTGTAGCTTTCAAGGCAGCTAACTCCTTTTTTAGCTCGGCAACGGCGACATCACTAGTTTCCGACTTTGCCCGCTCTGCAATTAACTCTTTCTACAATTCTTTGGCGGCAACTCCGACCTTGAGAGCTTCACGACGAGCCGAACCGAGCTCAGGATCGTATATTCAGACAAGCTCGTTCGTCTGAACTTCGAAGGTCGAGAAGTTTGCTGTCTTTTTGAGGCAGCATACCGACTTAAGAGACTACCTTTAGCAACTTCAGTACACACGGTTAAAGCGTTATCTCCCGCGAGGGGAGAGTTCGGGTGAAGCTCGGCATTCTTTTCACTGACCTCGCCCTCTACGATCTTTTTTGTATTCATGCCATCGTTCAGCCCTTTGACCCCACGCCTTGACGACCTGCGGGTCGAACTCTTCCTTTTCCTTTTCTTTTATTTTTCAGCCTCCAGCTCGGCTCCGGTATCTACTTCCTCTTCAGTAGGAACTTGCTCGTCCTCAATAGCCTGCTCGTTATTATCGGCCTGTTCGCCCTGATGGATTGGCGAAACTTCGACAAGATCCTTGTCGTCGTCCATTTCAGAAGAAAAGTCGGGAATATTATCGATCTTCATCATTCTTCTTCGACCAGATGGGTTAGCTAAAATAAAGAAAAGCACAAGTGTTAGAGAATTGATGATGTCAAGCGAAGTGAAAGTTACCGAGACGAACCTTTGAGAGCTCGTTTACCCTTCAAATCAAGTTTCTCCTGGTACGCTTCCGGCCAACGAATCTTCCCAGCCGCACTCAACCTCTTCTCTTGAATAGAAGAAAAGCCTGAAATCATAGTAAGAATGCTCGGAGTGTGACGAACTGAAAAGATAAAAAAAAATGATCAGATAAGATAAGTCAGAAAATATTGGAGCAAAAACCAATATCTACCAATGGGAATTTTCCATTGAGTCCGGTAGTTTATGTCAGGTCGCTCCACGGAGAGATCGCCGATCCGGAGATAGAAGTAGCGAGTACTCCAACTGTTAACCTTGCTAGGCTTGTTTTCCGTAACAAGTTCGTACTCCGGTTTTGCATTAGATGAAAGGAACCAGGGTTTCTCCTTCGTGATGTTCACACGGAATAATCGCTCGAACACCTTGACATTGATCGGGATGTCACATTCCTCTCCAAGGATAAGAAGCCCGACGATGTTAATAATCGTAGCAGGCATAAGTTGAGAGATTGCGATACGACGGCGATTACAATAACTGTAAATAAGTTCGGGAAGAAGGAATTGAAGACCGCAACTTCTGAAATAGTCCTCATAAACGCAGACGTAACCCTCCAGAGCATCCCATGGTCGTTGCTCATCAGTCGGAATACGAAAGACAATCTCACTAGGAGCCCCGCATCGCTCCAAAGTACTCAGTACGGAATCCCTCTTAGAACGGGTCGGGCCGACATGAGCCGGTGTAACCGATCTACGAACCACTAACGGAGCAGCCTCTTCTGGTGGACGAACTCTTCTTTTTTCTTCAGCTTCAGCTAACTGGGTGGCCAATTCCCTGTCTTGGCGAACGTGATCGTTTACTTCAGCGACTCGCCTGTTTTCGAGATCGGTGTCAAGCCGAACTTGATTACTCACTGCGGCAGTCTGCTCGCCTTCGAACTGAACATGGGCATCTGTCTCGCGACTTTCTCTGTCTACGAGGTGCAGAACTTGGATAGCAGCTCCGGAACACCCATGGTCAGTAGGAGCAAAACGTGAATTACGTCTGACTAACTCTTGCCTGACCCCGCTCAGACCATCATCGGATGAATCGTCAGGATCTGAATCACTAACGAACAACTCGAGAGCGATGTCTGGATTTCTTGGAGAAGGAATTCGGCCGTTAATAGAAGTCGAAGAAGATTTCGAACTCATCTCGATCGAAAAAAGCAAAACCGAACAAAACAACGAAGAACAATTTGAAGATAGATAAAAAAAACTTGAAGATCTTCAAAGCAGATCGGAGGAATCACGACGGAGACCAATCAGAGAACTTTTAAACAAAAAATAAATCTAGAGAGAAGGGAGAGCGCTAGAGAGAGAAATAGAAAGCATACATTTTATAAGCAGGAATGAAGTGAAGAATCGAAGGAGTCGAGGAGTATTTATAGAGTAAAGAGCTATTATGGCGACTCCTTGATTTCCGCAACGGTTAGAGAAACCGAATCGACACGTCTTTTCGAAAAGACTTTACGAACTCAAGAATATTCAGATTCAAGATTTTACGAAAGATAAGATTTCCAGAGAACAAGTTTAGGAGACCGAGCCAAACATGTCGATCTCAATTCCAACCGAGCTAAAGAATCATCAAAAAGATCCTTCGGCGAACTAAGGGGGGGACTAATTGTTAGAGGTGAGTTTAGCACTCCCCGGTTTTGCCCGGTTTAAACCGAGACCGGTTCGATCAATTTCGGTTTACGACGGTTCGGACCCGGGGAAGAAGGACCCATGACGGTGACCTTGTCTTACGAAAAGTTTTTCAAGGCACCTAAGAAAAGAATGCCGGCAAGCTCGGCACTAATTGGGAAGGACCTTACCAAATAATGCGGGTCGTCAAACCCAGCGTTTATGAACTTATGAAGATGGATGGAACCCCGATTCCCCATTCATGGAATTCGATGAATCTCAAGCGATACTACTATTAACTCCGGCATCGAGCCAATCAATAAAAAAAAAAAAAAAAAAAAAAAAGATCACCATGCTTCGTGTTTACAAGCTCGCTTTCAACTTTGATGTAATATGAACTACGAATGGCTTGATCCTTCTTTCGAGGATACGTAGGAAGCCCACCTTGGGTGCAGCTAATAGTTCGTATCTTCAAAAGCCAAACTCAAACAGTTTGCCGAACTCGAATAGTTTGTATCTTCAAAAGCCGAACTCAAGCAGTTAGCCGAACTTAAAAAGTTCGTATTGTCAAAACCAAGACCTGAGCAATTCTAAGAAAACCAAACTTGAATAAGTTCGCACCTAAAACCATCACGGTTTCACACATCGACGTCCTGGCCAGACGAACTATATAAGCCAAGCTTCGTCTCGCATGCATCCTCATGTTGTTATGGATAACACACCTTCAATGTTAAGTCGGGACCAGTCCCGCACCAAATCGCTCTCAGATCATCCGAGCTAAGTAAGCCGAGTCCGTCTCGCACACTCCAATTCGATATGAGAAGACCTGGAGTATCTTAAGACAAGCTCCATACGCACTCTTATGCTAAGCTCCATGGTAAAGTCGAACGTTTCCTCTCGCAAAACTAAGCCGATTTTTCAATAATCGCAAAATTAATACGCCAATTTCTCAACAATCGCAAAACTAATAAGCCGATCTCCCAATGATCGCCGATCTTGAATAGGTTGTAGAATCAAGTTCATCCTCTACACCCGGGCTAAGACCGTATTTTATACGGCCCCAAATTTGTGCACGGTAAACTTGAGAGGTTCGTATTATTTTACGACCTCACAAAAGCTGAACTCGATATCAAAAACAAATAAAATTGACTAAGTACAAAAACCGAGATAAGAATCGGAAATAAGTCAATAGAGAAAATATGCCGAATTCATCAAAGGCCAAACCGGGCCGCAACAAAAGCCACAAAGGCAAAAAGGTTCAACAAAAGGCCCCCTTGGGCAATAATTCAAAGTACAACAAAGAAAAGAGGAAAACAATAGTCAGACAGCTTGATCCCTTATAGCACTCGCCTGGTCACCCGAAATCGTGGGCTGATTCGAACCGAACATATTAAGACCCGGTGGGACATCCACCCCAATCGGCAGGGAGATCTCTGGATGGACGGTGTTGGCAAACGTTGACACCGCGATGTCCCCTTCAGTGAGGTCGCAAGTCGCGATCGCTTCATATTCGGCTGACTTCTCAGCTTTGAGCTTCTTCAGCTTTTCAATACGAGCCGACGGAACGACGATGCCGTCTTTCTTCTCGAGGACGTCACAAAAGCTGAGGATTCCATGGATTTGGTTGAGACCAAGGAACGGCTTCTTCATCCGATCGGTAGCAGCAAGACGATCCCTCACCTTTTGGAGACGAACCTGACACTTTGATAAAGGATTTTTATTATGTTCATATCAATTCCTCTATGCTTGTCATTGTAGCATAAGAGGTGTCAATCCATAGGGGTTAAGATTAATGCACTACGAATGCAAGAAATGACTTAAGCTAGAGCAAATGGTTTTTGTTTTTATGCTTTTAGATTAAGAAAGTAAAATGCAAGAAAGAAAACAAAGGCTAGAAGTGTTGGAAAAATGAATTAACTATCAAGAAGATGATTAATGAACAAACAATGATGATTTAGATTGAATTAAACACTATCCTAGAACATGGAATTCACAATTATGACTAATCCACTCTCGTTGCACTAATCACTTTGTTAATCACCAAATCAAGAACAAACTCTCGTTTGTGATCAGATGATTAACAAGCTTTAATCTCCAATTCCACTTAGTTCACTAATCATCCTAGACATCAACTCTCATTGGCTAGGTATGAAAGGCTCACAAAAGGTTTGGTTCAAGCATTTCATCGAACACCTCTCGGGCGTGAAATGCCTAAGCTCTAGTTTTGATCTCTCAATCCAAAACTAGCTTTAAGATCAACCTAAGTGAAGGATCTAACAAGATGCAACCTAAATCCATCATCATCTAACCATTAAGACAATTGACTAACGATGCTAATATACACAATCTATGCTATTCCTTAGGTTAAGATCACTAATGATGACTAATCCTTTCTCAAGGCACTAATCACTTTGCTAATCACTAAATCAAGATTAAATTCTCATTTGTGATGAAATGATTAGCAAGCATTAAGATCAATATTTAAATCAACCAATAAACACCTTAAACAACTACTCTCATAGGTTAAGAATGTTTATATCTTTCTAAGTTCTTTGGGGAATTTCATCAAACACCTTGTGGGTGTGAAATTCCCAAAGATCTAGATTGACTCTCTCAAGCCCAATCTAGCATTAAGATCACTTAGAAAGAAAGGAAAGCAATGATTTAGAATCTAAGCATCACAAATCAATCATCAAATCATCAAAATCAAGCCATCCATAATCCAACAAAAACCCTAAAGTATAGACATGAAGAAGAAAAGAGAAAAAGACATAAAGATAAATAAATTGCATAAATAAAAGATAGAGTTGAAGAAATCTTCTCTAGAGTGGCATTTGTATGAAGAACAATCAAAATCCCTCCAAAATCATAAGAAGAGTTTGGGATAAAACCCAACTCTAAAAAGAAGAAAACTTGCTTCGAAAATTAGGTTTCAAGAGTATTTAAAGCAAAAAGGGCGAACAGGGTCAATACCCGGTTGGATCTGGGTCGTGGTCACATAAGGGCTCTGTACCGACCAGTCCTAGGTCGGTACTGCGGGTCGGTACAGATTTCTTCCTTGTACTGGCCGGGTAACGTCGAGCTAAGACAGGTCGGGCATTGGTGGGCTTGGGTCGTGTGCTGGATCGATGCTTGGTTGGTACGAGAGGGGAGCTGGGTCGGAGAGATTTGTACCGACCAGTCCTGGGTCGGTACAAATGGATCGGCACAAATTTCTGCCTCAGTACCGAGCTGTAGTACCGACCTACGATGGGTTGGCACTAATCATCATGAAGATGCACACTGCATGGAGCTGGTCGACGTTGTCGCCTAGAGGAATGCATGACGGGCGGTTCTTGGGCGGTTCTCGGACGGTACAGGAAGTGGAGCTGGATCGGTACAAGCCTCTGCCTCAGTACCGAGCAGGTTGTACCGCATGAGAAGGGGTCGGCATGAGAAGTGGCTTGTACCGGCCGAGGTGTGCCGATCCAAGGCTGGTCGGTATGGGTCGCCAGTTTCGCGGTCAGTCGGGCATGGCTTCAGTAAAAAGGGCATATCTCCCAAACCGCACGTCCGAATGGCTTGATTCCAACTCCCCTGGACAGCTAACTTATCCCTCTACAACTTCCATGAAGATTGTCGAGGCTGAATCAGATCGGAGGGTCGCTGTCTAGCCGCATCTTTGAGACGCCTCGGATGACCCTTGCTTCCTACTTTGCTTCATTGCTCCAAATATCTCCAAAACACCTAGAAACGCTCCAAATGCATACAAGATTCACTAGGACCTAATGCAAACACCTAGTACTCTAATTTAGACCAAAACACTAAGAAATCTATGGGAAATACATGCATGAGACCAAAAACACTAACATAAATGCATGGTAGAACATGTAAAGTATGAGTATATCACACTTCTCGGTCACCTCCTTGCGTTTCATCATTTTTCGCATACGAGTCCCCCTAAGACGAGTCGTCTGCTTCTTCAGAGTCTGGACGACTGCGTCTCTATCTCTTTTTTTAGTTCGGCCACGATTGTGTCTCCAGCCGCCGACCTTTCATGTTCAGCAAGCAGGGCCGCTTGGAGGTCTTTAGCGTTGATATCGATTTCAAAAGCTTCACGACGCGCTGAACTGAGCTAACGATCATATTTTCCAACGAGCTCGTTCACACCATCATTTGGCCCTTTGGCCTCATGCCTTGACGACCTCCGGGTCGAACTCTTCTTCTTCTTTCTCTTTTGCCTTTCGGCCTCCAGCTCGACTCCAGGATTTACTTCCCCTTCAACGTTGATCGGGATGTCGCAATCCTCTCCAAGGATGAGATGCTTAACGATGTTGATAATCGTGGTGGGCTTGAGTTGGGAGATCGCGATACGTCGGTGATTACAATAGCTGTAAATGAGCTTGGGAAGAGGGAATTGAAGACCACGGCTTCTGAAGTAGTCCTCATACACACAGACGTAACCCTCAGGTGCATCCCAAGGCCGTTGGTCGTCACCCGGAATGTGGAAGACGATCTCGTGAGGAGCTCCGCATCGCTCCATAGTACTCAGATCGTTATTCCTCTTGGAACGGGTCAGCCCAACACAGGCCGGTGTGACCGTTCTACGAACTGCTAACGGAGCAGTGTCTTCCGCTGGATGGACTCTTTCTTCTTCAGCTTCGGTCAAATGGATGGCCAGTTCCCCGTCAAAATAAACTTGTTCGTTCACCTCAACGACTTGTCTATTTACGAGATCAGTGTCGAGACGGACTTGATCATTCACCTCGGCAATCTGCTCACCTCCGAAATGAGCCTGAGCATCCGTCTCACAATTTTTTCTGTCTTCAAGGTGCGGAATTTGGACAGCAGCTCGGGAACAACTAGGAACGGCAGGAACGAAACATGAGTTGCGCCTGATTAACTCTTGCCTGACCCTGCTCAGACCATTGTCGGATGAATCGTCAGGATCCGACGAACAACTCGAGAGCGATGTTCAGATCTTTTGGAGAAGGAGTTCGGTCGTTAACAGAAGTTGAAGAAGATTTCGAACTCATCTCGATCAAAGAAAACAAAACTGGAACAATATGACAAAGAACAATTTGAAGATGGATCGGAAAACTTGAAGATCTTCGAAGCAGGTCGGAGGAATCGCGGCGGCAACCGATCGGAGAACTTTAAAGAAGAAACAAATAATCTAGAGAGAAGGGAGAGCGGTAGAGAGAGAAAGATAAATCGTACATTTTATAAGCAGGAGTGAAGTGAAGAATCGGAAGAGTCGAAGAGTATTTATAGAGTAAAGAGCAATTATGGCGACTCCTCGATTTCCGCAATGGTTAGAGGAATCGAAATGACACGCCATTTCAAAGAAGATTCGCCGAGCGCAAGGACCTTCAAATTCGGGATTTATCAAGTAAGGTTTTCAAAGAACAAATATAGAAGACCGAGTTCAGTGCCGATCTCTATTCCAACCGAGCTAAACAATTCTTCATGAACTTCGCCGAACTCGAAATATTCCTTCGTCGAATTGGGGGGCACTAATTGTTAGTGGTGAGTTTAGCACTCCCCGGTTTAGGCCGGTTCGAACTGAGACCGGTTCGATCGATCCCGGTTTACGACGGTTCGGATCCAGGGGAGAAAGGCCCATGATCGCAGAACCGAACTTCGGGCCTGAAACCAACACATCTCATCATCGCACCGATGTCTGAAGCCCAAGGAAGGCCCAACTCGTCACGGTAGAAACCGACCTCCGAGATTCGCGGAACATTTCCTTATCTCGGAGGGATTCAGGAAACTTTCCTTTTCCTGAAGGAACTAGGAAAAGGAAATTTTCCCGTTCGAAACCGACTTCAAACCTTATAAAGAAGGAGGCCTTCGCCCCAAATCTCATTCATTCACGATCTTAAGCGAGACAGGAGGAGATTGAGAGTTCTAACTTACCAGTTCTTATTTCCTTTGTTTCTGAGTTACTTTTTCAGAATTACGATCTTGTACTTTGCCGAGCTCAAATCAATAAAACGAGATTCCGATCATAAGTTTATTGTTTTACCCCTTGTGTGATTTTCATAATCAACAATCCACATATTATTTCACAAGTAAATCTATCACAAAACATGACGTCAAGAAAAAGAAACAAACTTACAAGATGCTCTAAAATGATCCCATATTCATCTCAACATCAGAGAGCTGAGGATCATCCCTCAAGATAAACGAACTTACAAGATGCTCGCTCTTCTAATTCGGATAAAACCTAAAAAGAAAGATTCAATTTCAACAAGTATCAAGACCCCCAAGATAAACGATCCACAGATAACAAAAACCAGCTAAATAGGAATGATAAGTAAACTCACCATAAACTTCCATTGTCGGGAAGCGGTGGAACTAGCTGATCTCGTTGCTCTAGGAGAAAAACGAGATTGGTGAACCTGGTTAGTTTGATGTGATGAAGAAGGGCCTCAGACATTCATCTGCAAAAGACAATAAGAGATTGAGATATAGAGGAAGCGACGACTAATTATAACATAAACGAGTCATGGACCTTTGGTTTCTTACTGTAATTAGGGATTTTCTGTTAAGTGTTAGTATCGCTTGTTGTTCTATTATTTAGGGATTTTGTTATTTGTTTCAGTCAAATGTGGTCATCGTGTTTAGGCCACGTTTCCTCTTAGTTGTTCACGTTCTGTTGCTTCCAGTAAGGCTTATAAGCCATTGTTTTCTTTCAATGAAACAAGACAGTTTCCAGAATTGTTCTCTGCAATTAACAATCTGGTATCAGAGCTAACTTCAAAAAAAAAACCGAGAGAAAGAGAATGAGTGCAAAAGGAAACGGTGGGTTTTCTTCCGCTGCTATTCCCAAATTCGATGGCGATTATGATCACTGAAGCATGGTCATGGAGAATCTCCTTCGATCCAAGGAATATTGGATGGTTGTTGAATCTGGATACACACAACCTCGTGCTGATGAAGAGTTGACTGCAGCACAGAAGAAGACATTGGAATAGATGAAGCTTAAAGATCTGAAGGCGACAAATTACTTGTTTCAATCTTTGGACAAGACAATTCTGAAGACGATAACGCAAAAGGAGACATCGAAACAACTATGGGATTCAACGAAGATGAAGTGTCAAGGAAATCTTCGGGTACAGAGGGCGCAACTCGATTGTCTTCGCAGAGAATTTGAGATCTTGGGAATGAAACAAGGGTAATCGGTTAACGACTACTTTGGTCGGGTAATGGTAATTGCGAATGATATGAGAAACTGTGGGGAAGACATGGCTGATGTCAAAATTGTTGAGAAAATCTGGACCAATTGCTCGTGTGCATCTGAGCGATGTAAAAAAGGCTTATATACATCTCTTCTAAAAAACATTTTCGTTTTGATTTTCTTTTAAATCTAAAAGATTCAAAAGACTGAATAACCTTCACAATTTAAAGTATTTACAGACCCAACCAGGGAGATAATGGGTTATCCACCCGAACCAATAAAAATCGGGTCGATCCCCCTAAAAGCGCCTAAAATCGACGGGTTTCTTCTGTTTTTCTTCTTAGTCTCAATTCTGTTTTTCTTTTAAAACCCATGACAACCACAATTTTTTCTTCTAAGTCTCAATTCTTCTTTTTCTTCTAAGTCTCAATTCGAGAGAAAAACCAAATTACTTCATAATCCGACTGACATTGGAAATCCGACTCTCGCCGAAGGTGGAGATGGAGAGACGCATGTAGATAAAATCGTAGTAGAAGAAGGAAGAATCAAGTTGTACCATTACGAAAACAAGTTGTACTAAGTTATACAAATCAAGTTGTATCATTACGAAAACAAGTTGTACTAAATTATACAAATCAAGTTGTACCATTACGAACACAAGTTGTACTTAGTTAGAACAAGTTACAACAAGCAAATTTCTTCCTCTCTATCTTCCTTTCCATCTTCATCAGTCTAACTTCTTCTTCAAGAACACCAACTTGAAAATCCAAATTGTAAACCATTGTGATCCTCTCTATCGTTCACAAGCTACATTACACAAATTGTAAACCATTGTGATCGTATTTCATACAAAGCTTTAATCCAACAAATTTAAAACCTTCCAATGAGACTATTACCTTTCTTTATGCATCATACACACCGGTAGTAGCGACAGTAAGGATTCAAAACCGATTTAGAATTTTTTTCAACGATTCCCTCAACTATTACCTTTCTTTATGCAGCATACACACACAGGTCCTAACAAGAACCCTAAATACTTATCAATACATCTCGAAATCGAACAAAAAATCGTGAAATCAAATCGAAATGTAGGTCAAAATCGTGAAATCAACTAGATAGAACTAGGACGACTAGGTACAACTGTTATGACTTGGTATAACTAGGTAGAACTGGTACGACTGGTATGACTTGGTACAACTGTAACAAATTTTGTTTTGATGGCAGCATGAGGAGCAATTCGACCCTTCAAGAGGTACAAGTGTGCTTCGGAAAAGAATGCAATTCCATCTACTATTAGTACAAAGAGGAAGCGGAAAGAAGTACCATCAAAGTTCATAAAGTCCCCTTATACATAGGGGAATGGGAAGAAACACAAGAAGAAGCAAAAGACTTAAAATGTTTTAGTATGTATTTGTTGAATTTCTGGTTTTTTGTATGTTTTTGCTGAATTTATGGTTTTGGTACTACTGTAATGTCAAGTTTGCTTCGAAAAAACATGTTTTTGTTGAATGCGGTTTGTTTTTGATTTTAGGTACTTCAAGTAAAAGTGGATTTAGGTACAACTTTGAACAACTACGTACAACTAAATTAAAATTGGTACAACTGGTACAACTAGAATAACTGTATAAATTAAAATTACAAAAATAATTAATAAATTTTATATAAAAAAATTTTTAAAAAAAATTAAAAAGCAGGCACGTGATTCACATTGCGCCGTCAAAATTTGTCAAAGTTGTCCTTTTTTTTTTATTTTAAGTCAAAGTTGTTCTTAGTTATCAGTTGTACTCAAATACATCAAATTGTACTTTTGGGAATTTTAAGTTGTAATTAGTTATACCTTGCTTTACACTAAATATTTTTGGTTGTACACATGATAATAGGTAATTAAGGTACATTCTTCACGTTCTCATGCAAAAATATATGTTAAAACATTATTTTCGTATCTTTCACAATGTAACATGGTTGACATTAACAAAGTGTTCATGAAAGTATAAGGTGTTTCATGTGAAAACAAAAAGATTTTATAATTTTGTTTTGTATCATTAATATAATTTTGTATCATAAATATAATTGTGATACCTTTTGTATCATTAATATAATTTTGAATCATAATGTTTTTCATGAAAGTATAAGGTAGTTTTTTTTTCTAATAATTTTTTTGTATATAATCGTACTAGTTATACTAGTTGTGCTGAGATAGAAATTAACACATAGTCGTACTAGTTATACTAGTTGTACCCAGATAACAATTAACACATAGTTGTAATAGTTATACTAGTTGTACCCAGATAACAGTTACCATCTAATACCACAGAATGAGTTACACAAATGAGTTCCACAAACAAGTTACACAAATGAGTTACACAAACAAGTTACATACTAGTGACAGCATCATCGGCAAATAAGTTACATACGAGTGCCTTCATCACTAAACTTTAGTTGTGAGCTTCTCTTGGATTCCATTATATGTCATCTTCGTTCGTTACATAATATCTCTCATAATCAAAATGTACGCCTATTACTCATTGTCCATTGAATTTGTCAATTTTGTTTGGTTTTAACACGTGATTCACATTGCGCCGTCAAAACAGAGAAAAACAAAAAAAATGTAAGCTCTTTCTTCTCTTGAAATCCAACGTACTTGATTTCCTTTCTTTGAATAACATCCCCCATACTCGAAATGTATGCTTGTGGAATTGTTACTATCCATTGTAACCTGAAAAAGAGAAAGAAAAAAATACCAGTTATCCCAGTTGTACCAGTTATCTCAGTTGTACTAGTTATCCGAGTTATCTCAGTTGTACCAGTTATCCGAGTTATTTCAATTATACAATTATCCCACCTGTACCAGTTATCCCAGTTGTTCTAGCTCTACAAATCGATTTGGACCCTGCAAATCCCAGTTCGAATTTGGATTTTACAAAAATTCAACCAATACAAACCATGTAGGCCCTTAACTGACCAACAAAAACATGCTTACTAACCCAACGAACATCCAAAAAGAACAAATATAAATGATCTACAATTTTATCAATTCAAATCCCTATATTGCTGGAGGAACGATTTGGAGGTGGATAAGTTACAACAATATCGAACACAACAATTACCTTCTTGAGCTTCAATCGTCCTGGTCGGAATGGATTGAACGAAGAAGAAATCCGAGGAAAAAGAAGAAGAAGCGAAGAAGAAGCGGGGATCGTTTTTTTTTTTTTGAATTAAACTCAATTTTCAATTTTTAGTTTAATAAAATAATTAAATTAAATAAGGGCAAAAACGAGTTTGTGTTTTTGTGTAAAAGAGTAAGTGTATATAGACTCATGGAGTGTACTCTGGCTACTTTTCCTTTCATTAAGTGTATTCTGGCATTTCGTCCAGAAAATCTTGAGAACTCCCACCGACAAGTGGAATTACATTGTGTGTTCCATTGAAGAGGCAAAGGATATTGATGGGCTCTCTGTTGATGCACTGCAAAGCTCGCTTCTTGTACACGAACATAAGTTTAATAAGGAGGGAGGAGAGGAGCAAGCACTTTCAGTATCAACGGACGAAAACCATGGCGGAAGAGGAAGAGGTGGTGCTTTCCGAGTTGGTAGAGGTAGAGGCAGAGGTCGTCAAACTTACAACAAACAACGGTTGAATGCTATCGATGTCATCAACTTGGACACTACCAGTATGAGTGTCCAAGCGCAGGAAAACAAGCAAACTACGTAGAAGTGGAAGAGATAGAGGAGATGTTACTTATGGCGTACATTAAACAGAACCAAGATGATGTATGGTTTCTTGACTCAGGCTGCAGCAACCACATGTGTGGCGACTCATCTCTGTTCAGCGAGATAGAAGAAGGAATTAAAAGAACAGTCAGATTGGGTAATCACACACAGATGAAGGTAATGAGAAAGGGGAGTGTGAGGCTGTCTATTCAGGGAGTTAACCATCTTGTGCAAGATGTCTTTTTCTTACCAGACTTGAAGAACAACCTCCTGAGTATCGGACAACTTCAAGAAAAAGGGTTAGCGGTGCTGATGAAGGAGAACCAATGCAGAATCTATCATCCTACGAAAGCCTCATCATTCAAAGCAACATGACTTCTAACATGATGTTTGTTCTGGTCTCAAACAAGCAATCAAACAAATTGGTGATGTGCCTTCAAACCGACACTCAAGATCTGCTCAGCTTTGGCATCGAAGATATGGGCATCTTAGCTACTCAGGTTTGAAAACATTGAAGAACAATGAAATGGTGAAGGGATTGCCAAGTTTTTCCAAAATTGAAGCCGTGTGTACATATTGCTTGAAAGGAAAGCGGCATAGAGAAGTCATTCCAAAGAAGGCTATGTGGAGAGCATCAGAACGCTTGGAGCTTGTTCATGCTGACATTTGTGATCCAATCTCTCCAACATCAAACAGTGGGAAGAGGTATCTGATTTGTTTTATTGATTATTTCACTAGGAAAGCTTGGGTATATTTTCTTGTGTATAAAGCAGATGCATTTGCCTCATTCAAGCAATTTAAGAGCTACGTAGAAAAGGAATCTGGTTTGTCCATTAAGTGCTTAAGGATAGATCGTGGAGGAGAACTTACATCAAGTGAGTTCAACTAGTATTGCTAAGAGAATGGGATTAAGAGGCAGTTGACTACGGCATACACGCCACAACAAAATGGCGTTGTAGAAAGGAAAAACAGAACCGTAATGAATATGGTGAGAAGTCTGCTGGTGGAGAAAAATGTTCCAAAGAGTTTTTGGCCAGAAGCTGTCAATTGGGCATTCTACATCCTCAACAGGTGCCCAACAAGTTCAATAAAAGATGCGACACCTGAGGGAGCTTGGAGCGGATCCACACCTTATGTAGAACACCTGAGAGTGTTTGGGTGTATAGCACATGCTCACATACCCGATGCTCGACGAACAAAGCTTAAAGATAAGAGTCACAGTTGTGTCTTAATGGGGATAAGTGCGGAATCAAAGGGATATAGGCTCTTTGATCTCGTGAGCAAGGAAATTACAGTCAGCCGGGATGTTGTTTTTGAGGAAGATAAGAAGTGGGATTGGGACGTGAGCTACGAGGAGTTAATCAAACTTGATTTGGAGTGGGGAAGTGATCAAGAACAGAGTGAGTCTGAAATTAATGGGGAAAACATCGAAGAAGAACCAAATCAAGAGCTTTCCGCGGGAGAAGAAAATGGAGTTGTTACATATCATGTAGCTATTACACAATCTCATGTAGCTGTTACACGAACAGATGTAACAGAAAGTTCAAAAGTAGCGGGAAATCGAAAGAAAAGAGCACCGGTGTGGATGAATGATTATGTCACCAGGGCCGAAGATGAAGAGGAAGACGATGAGCCAGTTCAGTTTGCGTTGTTTGCTGATGGATTGGTACAATTGGCCTTCTTTGCTGGAACGGATCCAATTAGCTTTGAGGAAGCAGCACGGAGTGAAAATTGGAGATGTGCTATGGATGCCAAGATAAGTTCAATCGAAAAGAATGATACTTGGGTGCTAACTGATTTGTCACAAGGAGCTAAGAGCATAGGAGTCAAATGGGTTTACAAAATCAAGTTGAATCAACATGGAGAAGTTGAGAAATACAAAGCTCACCTAGTTGCAAAAGGCTATGCTTAAGAACATGGGATCGACTATGAAGAGGTGTATGCTCATGTTGCTCGTATGGACACTGTAAGGATGATTCTAGCCCTATCAGCACAAAGAGGTTGGATTATCTATCAACTAGATGTAAAGTCCGCGTTTCTACAAGGATAGCTAACATAAGAGGTCTATGTCGAGCAACCAAGGGGATACAAGGTGGAGAATGCCGAGAGCAAAGTCTACAAGCTGCGCAAAGCCTTATATGGACTCAAACAGACACCAAGAGCCTGGTTTAGCAGGATATATTCATACTTCCGGGAAATGGGCTTCGAGAAGGAAGTGAGTGAGCAAACCTTGTTTACCAAAACCAACAAACAAGGTAAATATCTCATCATTAGTCTGTATGTTGATGATTTGATTTACACTGGAAATGATGAGACAATGATGAGAGAGTTCAAGGAATCAATGATGAAGGAGTTTGATATGTCGGATATGGGAGAGATGAAGTATTTTCTCGGTCTAGAAGTGATACAATATGGAGGAATATTCGTTAGTCAGAAGAAGTATGTGAAAGAAGTGCTGAAAAGGTTTGGAATGGAAGACAGCAACTCAGTTATGAATCCTATCATTCTCGGTGAAAGTGGACGGATCATTCTATAAACAGTTGGTTGAAAGCATGATGTATCTGACTGCTACGAGGCCGGATGTGATGTATGCTGTCAGTCTCATTAGCAGGTATATGTCTAAACCTACTGGGCTTCACCTTACAACAGCCAAGAGGATTCTGAGATACTTACAATGGACGGCTGGGTATGGGATTCTGTATCAGAAGACAGGAAACAAGGAGCTTGTTGGTTTCACTGACAGTGATTATGCAGGGTGTGTGGAGGACAAGAAAAGTACTTCTGGTTATGCGTTCATTCTTAGTGATGCTGATGTAGCTTGGTCTTCTAGAAAACAACCAATTGTTACTTTGAGTACGACAGAAGCAGAGTTCGTAGCCACCACAGCGTGTACATGTCAGTTGGTGTGGATGAAAAGAATACTGAAGAGGATCAACTATTATGGAAGTACAAGTCCGATTATATTATGTGATAACAATTCAGCCATCAAGCTGTCAAAGAACCCCATGATACATCGTAAGAGCAATCACATTGATGTTCGCTTTCATTTCTTGAGAGATTTGGTGAATGAGGGAGTTGTGCAGCTGAAGTTTTGTGGCACGCAAGATCAGATAGCAGACGTATTTACCAAACCACTCAAGCTGGAGGCGTTTCAAGAGTTCAGAAAGAAGCTGGGAGTTTGTGATTGAACCAAGTTTAAACTAGTACATTGTCTAGTTTAGGGGAGGGAATGTTAAGTGTTAGTCTCGTTTGTTGTTCTATTATTTAGGGAATTTTTTATTTTTTTTAGTCAAATGTGGTCATCATGTTTAGGCCACGTTTCCTCTTTCTTAGGAGTAGTTGTTCACGTTATGTTGCTTCCTGTAAGGCTTATAAGCCATTGTTTTCTTTCAATGAAACAAGTCAGTTTCCAGAATTGTTCTCTGCAATTAACATTTTCTGAATCGGAAATTGAGAGAGTGAATAGCACGAAGAAACTGAGAGAGAGTGAATCAAACAAAGAAGAAACCGAAGGAAGAGAGTGAACTACGTGGTTTGTTTGTCTGACAGAGAGAAATAGAGTTAAGAGAGACAAAGATCGTGAATCTCAACAAAAATTTGAGAGAGAGAGCTTGAATCTGAGAGACTGTGAATCTAAGAAAATAAATGAAATAAGTTGAGAGAGAGAGAGAGAGAGTAACATCTTACCCTAAACGGCGAGTCAGTTTGTGATACAGGAATCCTCGTTTCTATCTTATCGCTTAAGTTCAAATAATTTGGTTAAGTACTTTGATCAATGTTGGTTTAATTTTCTGGTTTTATGTTTAAACCGGTCACGTGTAGACCGTTAACAATCATCACACTTTATATACTGCCTTACGGCCATTTGCAAAAAGGCAATCGAAGCAATTATTCTCTTGTCTCTATTCTCTCTCTCTCTCATACGCCATTGTTATCTTCATCCCGCGAATCAAGAGCTCCAAGGTGATCCTTTCTTCCTTTGAGATCATCTTCTGGCTTTGATTCTCCTACCTCCGAACTCTTGGTGAGCTTCTGGGTTGGAAATTTACCTCAACTCATCTTTACTGTCTCATTGGTATCAGAGCCTTCCGACCTCGGAAGTAAGGGAAAATGGGTGTCGAAACCAGACTACAGGAGAAACAAGCTATGGGAGGTCAATCAGAGGATCTTCGCATGCAACAAGAGAAGCGGCTTGAAGAACAACAGCTCCGAACCGACTCTCTGGAAGCGCGATTTAGCAAGCTCGAGATGCTAATCCTTCAACATTTCTCTCACGGTACTCCGACGCAACATCACGATCAGATCCAAGGGTCCAGCTCATCACCTCCAGTTGGAGTCCTCTCTCCGGGGACGATCCAGATACCAGATCTGCCGGATCTGAGTGGGGTCGATAGAGCCGCCGCCGGGAAGTCTTCGTTACCTCCAGTTGGAGTCCCCTCACAAGGGATGTTCCAGTCACCAGATCTGACGGGTCTGAGCGGGGTTATACGAAACGCACCTGGTAACGATCCTGTCACGAACGGATCTTCTCTGCTGCCTCACGGGCTGTCCTCCAGGCTGACTAAGGTCGGGTTTCCCATGTTCGATGGATCTGAGCTACGTGAGTGGATCTGAGCTACGTGAGCAATTTTTCAGCCTTGACGACACACCACCAGAGTTAAAGGTCCGTCTAGCAGCTCTGCACTTAACCGGCAAAGCTCTCCAGTGGCATCACAATCACATGGCGACCCGGTATGGTATGTTTCCCTCTTGGACCGATTACGTTGCTGCGATCTCTAAGAGGTTCTGTGTGCTCTTTGATGATCCATTATCTGAGTTGGTGGCGCTGAAACAAGCTAACGATCATGTCGAAGATTATTTGGAGAAGTTTGAGAATGCGTTAACCAGGATTGCTTTGCCAGACGACCATGTTCTCAGCATATTCCTGACCAACATGGTTCAGCATCTGTCTCTCCATACTAGACAGTTTAAGGTTCAAAATGTGACTGAGGCAACTCAAATTGCAAAGCTCCATGAATCGGCTCTCCTCTGTACTTCAGCGAGAGCAACAAGAGCTCCCTTCAATCCTCAAATTCAGAAGTCTGCTTATCAGTCCCCTTACAAAAGCCCACACACCACGCTCTATTACCATCTCAATGGTTTTCAGATGCGTCTAAGTCACTATCTTACAAGCAGCAGCAATCATCAGCTAAACCTTCTCTGGATCATACCACAAGGAAGTACACTTATGAGGAGATGCAGGACAGGCGGAACAAGGGCCTTTGTATGTTTTGCGAGGAACCATATACTCCAGGACATCACTTAAAACACAAAAGAGCCAGGATATTTGTGATGGAGTGTGAAGAGGAGGAACTCACTGATGACGAAGAAGAATCAGTAGAACTAAGGGTTGAGGAGATCGGTGAAGAGTCCGCAGAGAGATCACCTACCATCTCTGTCAATGCTTTGAGTGGGTCTACTACATTCAATTGTATGAGGGTGGTTGGTCAATACGGGAAAAGAAAGATACATATTCTAGTTGATCCGAGAAGTACACACAATTTTTTGGATCTTGCAGTAGCTAAGGAGCTGGGATGCCTTTTGGAGCAGATCAAACCAATGTCAGTTGCGGCAGCCAACGGTAATCGTCTCCTTACTGGTTTCAAATGTTCTGACTTCACTTGGAATGTGCAGAGGTATGTCTTCACTACTGAGATCCGGACGTTACCTCTAGACTGCTGTGATTTGGTGCTTGGGGTTCAGTGGCTGCGCACACTTGGTCCTATACTTTGGGATTTTCTCAACTTTCGAATGGAATTCACCTTCAACGGGATAAGGCATATCTTGCGTGGAGTGACCAAGTCTGGTTGCAAAGTAATTAAGGGCGGAAGTTTGAACAAATTGCTGATACAAGAGCCGCAGATTGCTATGCTTCAGATACGGGAAATCAATGATGCCTCTGATGACCCACCTCTCACGCTTGATGGTATGTTCTCACACATCTTTGCTAGTGGAACTGATCCCTCCGGTGACAGCTCACTACAACCTTTGCTCACGGATTACAGTGACTTGTTCGAAGAACCTTCTGCTCTACCCCCTTTCAGAGATGGTTTTAACCATATGATCCCTTTGGAGGCTGGCTCCAATCCTGTAAACCAACGACCCTATCGCTATTCTTCTTTACAGAAAGATCTGAAGACAGCTCTTACGACTTCACCAGTTCTAGCCTTGCCAGATTTTGAGAAGATATTCGTCGTGGAGACAGATGCTTCAAACAAGGGAATTGGTGCAGTACTGATGCAGAATAATCATCCTATATGCTACATCAGTCGTGCGTTAGGTCCTCGTCACCAGTCTCTCTCTGTTTACGAGAAGGAACTCATGGCTGTAGTTCATGCAGTACAGTCATGGAATGCTTACCTGGCTCACCGACCTTTTGTGATCAAAACATATCAGAAGAGTCTGAAATACTTATTGGAACAGAAGGTATCAACGCCATTCCAGCAAATGTGGCTTTCGAAGCTTATGGGGTATACTTTTGAGATCCATTACAAGCAGGGAAAAGAAAACTTTGCAGCAGATGCTCTTTCTCGGGTCTCTGGTTCCCAGTTACTGCATATCACTTTATCCCAGGCACATCAAGGGTTTTACGATTCACTCCAGCTCTTGTGGAAAACGGATCCACACCTGTTACGGATCATAACTGAGCTGGAGAAAGATCTGAAATCTCATCCAGTCTTCTCTTACAGCAGTGGTGAACTACGAAGAAAAGGGAAGCTAGTGGTTGGGAATGATCCTGCAGTTAAACTCCACATCTTCAAATGGTTGCATGATTCAGCTGTTGGGGGTCACTCAGGTAGAGACACAACTTTGCAGAGGGTAAAATCATTGTTCTACTAGCCCAAGATGAGCACAGAAGTTCAAAATTACGTGAGGAATTATGCCGTGTGCCAGAAAAGCAAATATGATCTTGCAGCAAAATCTGGCTCTGATACCAATGAGACAGTAAAGATGAGTTTAGGTAAATTTCCAACCCAGAAGCTCACCAAGAGCTCGGAGGTAGGAGAATCAAAGCCAGAAGATTATCTCAAAGGAAGAAAGGATCACCTTGGAGCTCTTGATTCGCGGGATGAAGATAACAATGGCGTATGAGAGAGAGAGAATAGAGACAAGAGAATAATTTCTTCGATTGCCTTTTTGCAATTTTGTGTATCTGAAATTGCAGCCCTATCGTCAGCATTCTATGAAGAACAAGAAGGTTCCACATAAACTCTCTCCACGATTTTATGGTCCCTTCTGCATCAGTGATCGTGTTGGACCAGCTGCTTACAAACTCCAACTCCCTTCTACAGCTGCAATTCATGATGTCTTCCATGTAAGTCAACTCAAGCTCTGTCCTAACCCTCCTTCCTCATCACCAGTTTTGCCTCAGTATTGGTTGGATGTTGGTAACACTAAAGAACCAGAGGCTATATTGGAGAAGAAGATGGTTAAACGATATAATGTTGCTGCAACAAAGGTTCTCGTGCAATGGAAAGGCTTCCCACCAGACCAAGCTTCCTGGGAGTTTTACAAGGATTTCATGGCAAAGTATCCTAACTTCCAACCTTGAGGACAAGCTTGCTGTCGAGAGGGGAGTATTGATACATGAATCCTCATTTCTATCTTATCGCTTAAGTTCAAATAATTTGGTTAAGTACTTTGATCAATGTTGGTTTAATTTTCTGGTTTTATGTTTAAACCGGTAACGTGTAGACCGTTAACACTCATCACACTTTATATACTGCCTTACGGCCATTTGCAAAAAGGCAATCGAAGCAATTATTCTCTTGTCTCTATTCTCTCTCTCTCTCATACGCCATTGTTATCTTCATCCCGCGAATCAAGAGCTCCAAGGTGATCCTTTCTTCCTTTGAGATCATCTTCTGGCTTTGATTCTCCTACCTCCGAACTCTTGGTGAGCTTCTGGGTTGGAAATTTACCTCAACTCATCTTTACTGTCTCAGTTTGAGAGAGAAAGAAAGAGTATACAGAGACGATGAAGAACTGAGAGAGAGAGAGAGAGATCGTGACGAAGGGTTTTCAGAGGGACTGAGGGAGTGTGTTTGTGGAAGAAACTGAGAGAGACAGTAAAAACAAAGATGGAGGCGGCGTTTAACATATTCGAGATAAGAAAATAGGGTTTACTATTTTAATTAACCCAGTAACACTTTTATTTATTGCTATTTGTGGCTAAATCTCTAAATATTAGCCGGGAATGAATATTTACCCGCGAATAAATTAAATCTTCATTAAATTAAACCCGGGGTTAAAATTTTTGTGGCCAAAATTTTCAATTTTCATATAGCCACGACATTATTCATGGCTAACCGTGGCTGTGGTTTTCAATTTTCAAATTGCCACAATTATTGAATACTCATAGTACACGAGTCATTCTGGTCTCTTCACCATTTTCAATCTTTATTAATTCCCCTTTACTATTTTTATATATAAAAAATACATCTAATTTCACTCCTTTAATTTTGCTTTTTGCTTTCAAATGTTAAAGAGGAGCAATATAAAATGAGTTACTTAAGGTATCTAGATTTAATTTAAATGTTCACGAGAAAAAACTGAGTCAAACGTGTAATGTTTCACTAATCATTGTATCTCAATGTTTTTTTTTCTCCCATGCGCGCACTTGATAACTTGAAGAATATGAGTTATTATGCGCATACTTATACCAAGTGAACACTGATGGCGCGATATTGACAAAGCAAAGTGCGTAACTCAAGGTGAACTACGTGGTTTGTTTTGTATTTATCAAGGCTACGTTCATCTAGTAACTGCGTCTAGATGTAGATATGAGATGCAGTTTGTTTTTGTCAAAATAAGAAGTCCATCTGGATGTAAAAACTGTATGCAAAATAAAATGCATCCAAAATATGCAAAATAAAATGCATCCAAAATAATTATATATTTTGGATGCCACTTGAAACTAGAGTTTGGTGCATCAAAGTGCATCCAAAATTACAAAAGTCTAAAATACCCTCATTTACAATCAAAACTTAAAATATTTATCCCACCAAAAAATAAAATTTAAATTATTTATATTTTATTATTTTCAAGAAAAAAAATTACGTCATTATAACGGAATCGCAAAATTCTACTAAAACTACAAAATAGCGTTTCCTGTCAAAACCGCAAAATAGAGTTTTCCCACAAAAACTTCAAAATAGCGGTTTTCCGCAAAATAGCGGGTTCTCACCAAAACCGCAAAATAGAGTTTTCCCGTAAACACTTCAAAATAGCGGTTTCTTGCCAAAACCGCAAAAAGCAGTTTCCCACCAAAATCGCAAAATAGAGGTTTCCCGTAAAAACTTCAAAATAGCGGTTTTCTGCCAAAACCGCAAAATAGCGGTTTTTTGCCAAAACCGCGAAAATCAGTTTTCCACCAAATATGCAAAAAGTGGTTTTCCGCCAAAACCGCAAAAATCGGTTTCCCGCCAAAACCACAAAATAGCAATTTCCCGCCAAAATCGCAAAATAGCGGTTTCCCGCCAAAATCGCAAAATAGCGATTTTCCACCAAATACGCAAAAAAGGGTTTCCCGCCAAAACCGCAAAATAGATGTTTCCCGCCAAAACCGCAAAATAAAGATTTCCCGCCAAAACCGCAAAATAGCGGTTTCCCGCCAAAACAGCAAAAACCGGTTTCCCGTCAAAACCGCAAAATAATGGTTTCTCGCCAAAACTGCAAAATAACGGTTTCCCACCAAAACCGTAAAATAGCGGTTTCTCGTCAAAACCGCAAAATAGCGGTTTCCCGCCAAAACCGCAAAAAACGATTTTTAGCCAAAGCGTTTTCCCACCAAAACCGTAAAAGTTTAGATTTATTTTATTTTTTTACTGCATTAAAACGTTTATTTATTTATTGTTATTTAAAGTTTTTTTAAAAATATAATTATTTCATTAAATCGAATTTTATAAGTTTTTTAAATATTAATTTGATAATTATTTAGTTGTAAATGTACTTTAGATTAAACAAATTGTTATAAACATAGAACATGTCATTTTTGGTCATTTGGTTTAAAAATGCATCCAAATAAAATATGCAAACACACAAACAAACATAACTGCATTCAGATGCAATTTCTAGGTGCAAAAACTAAACACATAAACGAACTGCGTCTGGCTGATGCGTCCAAATACTGCGTCTAGATGCAGTTTCTAGACGCGGCACCCAGATTAACAAACGAACGGGGCCTAAGTTGCTGATCGAGAATGTAAATATAAAACAAACAAAATAAGAATGTGAATAGAAAACAAATTAAAATAAGAATTTTAGAAGCAAAATTTAAATTCGGTTACAAAAGAATTTTTTTTGTAAGTGTTGAATTTTTTTTGTATATTATTTGATATTTATGTGTTAGATCTAGTCTACAATTTAAGATTTAGAGTTTATGATTAAGGGTTAAGGGTTTGTGTTTGGGGTATAGAGTTTAGGGTTTATATTTCCGTATAGCCACAAATAAATTTGTGGCAAATATGTGGCTATCTCCGTGACAAGATTTCCACAATGTTGTTCGTCGCTAGTTGTGGCTACGGATCTACGAATAGCCACAAACATGGATTGTGTCTAAATAGCTACAAAATAGCCACAAAATTGTTACGAATTTTAGTTGTATATGATTTGTAGCTATAAAACAATAGCTACAATCACTTGTAGCTATTTTGTGGCTATTTACAGTTTTTTCTTGTAGTTTAAACGTTATTCCGTATCTCCCCCCCNCTCCCCCCCCCCCCCCCCCCCCCAAAACGTAATTTCACATTTCCCGTCAAAAACATGGTTCGACGAATTCATGAGCAATTCAAGATAATTAAAGAAAATTTGTCGATTCATAATATAAGTACATCATAATATTATTTACCATTTTTAATTTTCTCATTTCAAAATTATTAATGATATTTACTTAAATAAATTTTTGTGATTCATGGGTCACCCATTTGACTCATTGACCTATGTAATTAAGAATGGATCATGGGTGACCCATGATCCATTTAAACTCAACCCATTAGGATCATGGGTGACCCATTTTGACACCCCTAGTGTTACATGTAAAACAAGGTTCTAGGGTTCTGGAATTTCTCAATCTGATTGATATTGAACATCGCTACAAGTTATATTAAAGAAAAAGATAATCTACTTTCCTAATACTACTCCAATTTAAAATCAATCAATTATACAGTGGACAAGAGAACTAAATGCGTTAATTCCATAATGTCGGGGATATGATTTAGTAGAATCCGTTAACACTCCTTTTCAAATTGGAGCATGCAGGTTGCAAATGCCCAACTTGACCACAATAGTTTCAAAATCAGGACGCCTGAGGCCTTGGTAAACACATCGGCCAATTGCTCTTTCGTATGCACTTTCTGAGTTTGTATTGTTCCATCTTATACAACTTCTCAAACAGAGTAACAATCTGTTTCGTTCTTTCGTTAAACACAAGACTGGCGAAAATATACAAGCTTTGATTATCACAATACAAGTCCATCGGTTCTTTATGGAACACTCCCAAATCTGCTAGTAAATGTTTTCCTATTTCAAATATGTTTTGAACATATTACTCAAAATTTTGTTGGTTTCAAGCAAAAATTTGGTTTCAACTTTCGAGTAAGAAAATACTTCTCCCGGCTGTTTCAACTAATTGTCTTCCATTTCACCATTGCTGATATCTATAGAGTCGCCTCTACTGTATCTTAGAGCAATCATTTGTCTGAAACGTCTCTTGGCCATTCGGTAAAATAGAATTTTATAGAAAACCAATATGAAGCCATACACCAAAAAAATTTTAATGTAATTCAGCCTCTCGCAAAAATTTTACTAGAATAACATGAGAAAATTTTGTCTATCCCCATGGGGTGCTAAATTAAAACACGCAAAAAGGCTTTCTAAGCCACTGGTATTTCTGGGTAATCTGTGGTCGTTAGCGGAGCTTCCGGCACAAGAGCAGCCTGAGCAACAACCGGAACAGTTGTGTAGTTAACATCTTCCTTTGGAGCATGGATGATCACAACATCAGGCAACGGTGTCATCGGTCCTTTTTTGCCTGTGGGATCCCAGTCAAGCATGATCTTCACCTTGATTCCTAGCACACCCTGCACATCAGATTAACCAGACTCGGGTTACACAAAGTTTACACAAGTATAGATACACCGTGTTTCAAGCAACAGGTTTGCAAAATTTATCACACTCAAGAGTAGTATACGTAGCTTAGTTACTCGCTAATATGAAAGTTAAAACACTAAGAAGAACAGACCTGTCTAAGTAGAACATGCCTCACTGCAGAATCAATGTATTCCCTGGTTGGTTGACCAGAGGAAACCATGTAACCATCCTTGAACTTCATCGACTTAGCACGTTGAGCACGGAGTTTTCCACTCACAATGACCTGTAAAAGCAAGCATTTGGTAAAGACTATAGAGGTATTCTGACAAAGGAAAACCGATAAAAAAAATAATGGGGTTTGAACTGACTTCGCATCCTTTAGCTCCACTCTCCATAACAAACCTCAAAACACCGTAGCAGGCTCTGTACAACAAAAAAGATCATTTAATATTAACATACTAAATTGAATAGATGAAAAGCATCAAATAGTCTTTATTTAGGAGAATGTTTCAAATTTTGAGTAAAAAGAGAAGTTGGTATCTAAGCAATTAATTCAAATCCAATGCCTATTGGGTTAATGTAAATACGAATGTTCACTATGCAGTCAACAACTAATATGATCTTGGTGAATAATCAGCAGTGAAATACGCAAGTAATCAACTTGTTTCATGCATTAAGCCATAGTTAAGACATTAAACTAAATTCTAGGATGCTTGCATCTTTAACTTAAACTAAATTAATACATAGTCTAAGCACCATTACAAACACCAATCTCCAATCTCGATTGATTAAGATGGCAAATCCATACTTGTATTTCTTCAGTATTTTTAACTTAAAACTAAATTAACACACAGTCTAAGCACAATTAGAAATAGCAATCTCTAATCTCGACAGATATTCGATTGATTAAGATGGCAAAGAATGACCTCAATGAAACCCACAAATAGGATACATCAAACAAAACAAAATGATACAAAAGAAAGCCTGAAATGTACTTAAAAACATACCTACGAACAGCAAGACCACCAAGAAGCTTGTAACGGAGTGACTCAGCCTGAGCAATGGCACAGAGACCTCTGTGCTCGACCTTTTCAGCATAAAGCTCAACACTGTCCTGAGGAAATCTGAATCTCTTTTGGACAAGAGATGTCAACTCCCTGATTCTCCTCCCCTTCTCACCTAAATTCCGACAGATTCAAACAAGTTTAAATAGAGGATCATATCGATAATCGAGCGCAAGGATTGACGCAAAAGAATCGGCGAAAGGATTAACGCAAAAAACAAAATCTACAAAACATACCGAGAACGTTTTGAGTACGAGTGGCTCTAATGATGATTTCGGTACGCATGGGAGTGACACGGACCTCGACACCAGAGTAACCATCTTCGGCGAGCTCTCTCGTCAAGACCTCATTAAGCTCCGCGTAGAAAACACCATCCGCAACGAACTAACATACAAAAACTCAAAACACTTTCGTATCAGGTTTCAAAACACGATCTATTGGCTCTCTCAGAGAGAGAGAGGAAATGAGGATTTTTCTCACCTTTCTCTTCTTGCTGATCTGAGTCGCCATTGTTGTTGCGGGGCTTCTTCGGGAGGCTGGAGACTAAAACCCTAATTTCGGAAGATTAAATTGTGTCAATATATAAAGTTAAAGAGTAAAGGCTTGGGCTGGGCTTTAGAATTCTTTTAGGCCCTATAACGGCCCATTTCTATCTTCTTTTTCTTTTGTTACCTTAATCCCATCTAATATAGGTATCGAAAGATGCCCATGCCTGTTTTTGAAGGCAATGGTTGCAGTCTTTTCAAAACCAGACCGACCCAGTGGTTGGATCGGGTTTGACCACGACCCGAATTTGTGGCTGGATTAGATTTCTATAAAACCCAAAAGTTTTTAAACCGGGTAAAAAATCATAAAAACCATGAACCTGGTGAACCAAAAGAACCGGTTGACCTCGGTTCAATAATGATTGTAAATTTTCTTTTTCACATTTTCACTATATAACTAATTAAATATGTTTCATGCCATAATTAACTTTAAAAAAATAAAAACTTATTGTGAAGAAACAATGGAAGATGATCGAAGAGAATAAGAATGATTTTTGTATATTGAAAGAGAACGATTACATCTTTTTATACAAAGAGAGCATATTGACTCCTAAATGCTAAAGATTACATAAGATGTACATTACATATGTTAAGGGAATTGATTGATCGAAGAATCCCTAAACGTGTGTGATATGTTTTTATATCTCAATGCCTTCCTTCAAACTGCAGCGTGCAGGTTGTGAATGCCCAGTTTGTCGCGAAAATCTTCAGATGCTTGTCGATCAAGAGCTTTTGTAAATATATTCGCTAATTGAGAAGCACTATCAACATGTATTAGCTTAAGTGTACCATATTGTATTTCATCATGTACGAAGTGACAGTCATTTTTGATGTGCTTCGTACGTTCGTGAAAAACCGGATTTTGTGGCAATGTGAATGGCTGACTTGCTATCACAATAGAGATGCATCAATTGATTATGCTTGATGCCAGACATTCGAGAAGACGTCGTAGCCACATGAGTTCTTTTTTAATAAATGCCATTGCCCGATATTCTGCCTCCGCAGAGGATTGGCTTACAGTTTGTTGTTTCTTTGTTTTCCAAGAGATTGGTGAATCGAACGATGTAGCCAGATATTGATCGTCTTGTAAGCGGACAAGTAGCCCAATCAGGGTCACACCATCCCATAATCAGAAAATCTTTTTTTGCTTTTAAAAGAATACCTTGTCCTGGAGTTCCTTTGAGGTACCTTACAACATGTAAGCCTACTTCCCATGATCTTCTATCGGAGTTTGCATAATTGTGCTAGAACATGAACACAATATGCTAAATCAAGTCTTGTTACTGCCAGATAGATCATCATGCCAATTAATCGTCGATACGGTTCTAGGTTTTGAAGTAGAGGCAAAGTGGAGAGAGAGCGAGTTTGTTATTATGTTTGAGAGGAAACGCAACTGGCTTTGGTCCCAATATCTTGTTTCTAAGATAATGTCTAAGGCATATTTGCCCTGACTTAGATAAAATCCCTTAGAACTCCTAGAGACTTCGATTCCCAAAAAGTATTTCAAAGCACCTAGATCTTTCATCTTGAAGCATGAAGATAGATAACCTTTAAATATTTCAAGTGCTTCATGTGAGTTGTTTAAAACGATCATATCATCGACGTAGATGTGAACATTGATTAGAGTCCCACCTTTTTCGAATGTAAACAACAAGTAGTCTGAAAGTGATTGCTGAAATCCATACTCACGCAAAGCCGTTGTCAACTTCTCAAACCAACAGCGAGGCGCCTGCTTCATTCCATACAACGATTTCCGCAGTTTGCATACTTTCTTTTCGTTAGCGTCGTGAACAAGAAAGAAGATCGGAAAACACAGTTAAGAAACAGAGAATGGGTACTTTGGGTCCTTAGGAAGGATGGATCCACAAATGTTAAGCTCTTTTGATGATTATTAGAGAGATCGAACGACTGAATCGGAATGAATCGAAAGTTTAGTGCTTTATGAAGGTGTTTTCTCTGAGAGAGTTTTTGCTGTATGTATTTAGATAGAGAAAAAATCAGATCCCCTTTCCGAGAATGGGAGGATTTTATTTATATACATGACATGGATTCGCATACCAGGTTATCTTTCCAATGAATAGTGACCAGCCCCTTTTGCAAATTCCCAGAAGTTTACTTTGAGCCGTATTCACTACAAAATTTTGCAGAGTTACCGGTGCTTGTCGTTTTCGATGTACTCTCCCAAGTACATCTTCTTGCGGTGCTGGAGCAATTGAGATGATTTGCGGAATCACTGGTGGCATCGCTGTAGGCGGTGACAACGGCGCAAGCAGTGGCGACGACGCATACACCGGCATTATCGAATTTGTTGCAGAAGAAGACGATGACGTCCAGGTCACATATGTGTCGGGAGTCGAATGTAAAGTGGCATCTATTTGATAAAACTTCATATTCTACTGGGCTAGAAGAACTTAAACTTGGCCCAATAGATTCAATAATAGGTGCAACAATAGAAGCTCGTGTCTCATCTTCCAAAATTGGACTATCACCAATTGGAGCCCATAGTTCATCATCTTCTTTCTTGTCGTTTAAAAACAGAGAGGTTGCAACACTTGAATACGAGAATTCTTCCTCTTTAAATATAACATTTGGTGAGACAAAAAAAATCAGTCTTTTCAATATCAAACAATCTCCATCCTTTTTGCCCATAGGGATATCCGACGAATATACATTTGCGGTTTCGAGGTGCAAACTTATCTCCTTTATGTGCTTGATTATGCGCATAACAAATATTCGCAAAAACTATGAGATGATCATAATCATGCACTCTCTTGTGTAACTGCTTGTGTGGTGTTAGTCCATTCATAACAGAACTTGGAGTACGGTTGATTAAATATCCGGATGTCAATACACATTCACCCCAAAAACTAATCGGTAAATTAGCTTGAAACCGCAAAGCTCTAAAGACATTAAGTATATGTCGATGCTTCCTCTCCACCCTTTAATTTTGTTAGGGTGTTCCGACGCAAGAGGTCTCATGAATTATCCCCTGACTATGAAAGTGTCTAGCCAAGCTTATAAATTCGGTTCTGTTATCACTTCAGACACACTTAACTTGTGTTTTAAATTGTCGATCAGCCATAGAGATGAAATTCTTCAAATGTGTTGTTGTTCAAGACACTTCGAGAAAAATCATCTACAATCTTAATAAAGCATCAGACACCAGAATATGATGGTGTACGATACAGACCCCGTAGATCACAATGAAGTAACTCAAATATGGTTGTAGTTTTATTGCTGCTAGACAGAAAACTGTTCTCGTTTGCTTGGCTTGATGACATACATCACATGCCTTATTAGAAATTTCAGAAACAACGGAAACAAAAATATTCGGAAGTGAACCAACTACTCTAGCAGAAGGGTGACCCACCCTATTATGCCACAACTCATAAGATTTTTCGTCTCGAGTTGTCACTGACGCTGCCAACTCCGTTCTACGAAAGCGGAAGGTTCCACATTCCCTCTTAGCTGCTCCAATCATCATCCTTGAAACGCGGTCATGAACCACAAGAAACTGATCAGTCAACTGTACTACACAACGACTCCCATCCATCAACTGACCAACTGATATTAGATCCGACTGAAATTCCTCAATATAAAACACAGATTTAGGAATCATATGAGACCCCAACACAACCATTCATTCCTTGCCTGATATTCGCTGACCATCCCCCAAAATGATCAAAATTGGATCCATCTAATTCGCGTTGTTCGTTGTTGTTGTCATGATTGAAGTCGTTCAATCAGAAAAGTTTCATATGCTGGAAATCACGAATTTTTTTTTGTAGAAATTAGAAAAATTTCAGAGATTTAATTTGTCAGTCTCTAATACCATGAAGAAACATATGAAGATGATCGAAGAGAATAAGAATGATTTCTGTATATTGAAAGAGAACGATTATATCCTTTTATACAAAGAAAGCATATTTGACTCCTAAATGCTAAAGATTACACAAGTTGTACATTACGAAAGTTACGGGAATTGATTGATTGAAGAATCCCTANGATGCTTCCTCTCCACCCTTTAATTTTGTTAGGGTGTTCCGACGCAAGAGGTCTTATGAATTATCCCCTGACTGTGAAAGTGTCTAGCCAAGCTTATAAATTCGGTTTTGTTATCACTTCAGACACACTTAACTTGTGTTTTAAATTGTCGATCAGCCATAGAGATGAAATTCTTCAAATGTGTTGTTGTTCAAGACACTTCGAGAAAAATCATCTACAACCGTAATAAAGCATCGGACACCAGAATATGATGGTGTACGATACAGACCCCGTAGATCACAATGAAGTAACTCAAATATGGTTGTAGTTTTATTGCTGCTAGACGGAAAACTGTTCTCGTTTGCTTGGCTTGATGACATACATCACATGCCTTATTAGAAATGTCAGAAACAACGGAAACAAAAATATTCGGAAGTGAACCAACTACTCTAGCAGAAGGGTGACCCATCCTATTATGCTACACAACGACTCCCATCCATCAACTGACCAACTGATATTAGATCCGACTGAAATTCCTCAATATAAAACACAGATTTAAGAATCATATGAGACCCCAACACAACCATTCATTCCTTGCCTGATATTCGCTGACCATCCCCCAAAATGATCAAAATTGGATCCATCTAATTCGCGTTGTTCGTTGTTGTTGTCATGATTGAAGTCGTTCAATCAGAAAAGTTTCATATGCTGGAAATCACGAATTTTTTTTTGTAGAAATTAGAAAAATTTCAGAGATTTAATTTGTCAGTCTCTAATACCATGAAGAAACATATGAAGATGATCGAAGAGAATAAGAATGATTTCTGTATATTGAAAGAGAACGATTATATCCTTTTATACAAAGAAAGCATATTTGACTCCTAAATGCTAAAGATTACACAAGTTGTACATTACGAAAGTTACGGGAATTGATTGATTGAAGAATCCCTAAACGTGTGTGATATGTTTTTATCATATCTCAATATATTAAGACTCTAAAAATTCATACGATAATATTATTAGGGTTCGATTTAGTCTTCTTTTGTTAGAGTATTATTTGAGGTTTTTCCGTCTTTACGGGGGCATGCCTCCTACAAAACAACCATGAACGTCAAAGCCCATAACACATGATGGTGTGGTATTTTTCTGTAGGCTCTCTGACGCTCACGTCAGTAAACAACCAAGAAAGACCACAAGAGCGAAGCGTCGTGAACAAAAAAGAAGATCAGAAAACAGAGTTAAGAAACAGAGAATGGGTACTTTCACTACAAGAAAATACCCCTTTTGCAACGACATATATCGTTGTAAAATCGTTGCAAAACAGGGGTACCATCGAATTTGCGACGAAATGTAAATCGTCGTTAACTGATCGTCGTAAACTAAAAATCGTCGTAAAATCGTCGCTAATTTACGAGAGGCCAAAAATCGTCGCTAAATCGTCGCTAACAAATCGTTTTAAAATCGTCACAAATTTTACTTCGATTTTACGACGAATAGAAATACGTCGTAAGAACGATGGAAAATCGAAGGTAATTTACGACAATAAAACGACGAATTAAGGATGTTTATGTGGACAAATAATCGTCGCAAAATCGTCGTAAAAGTTTTATCGTAAGCCTAGAACCGTCGTAAAATCGACGTTAATGAATCGTCGCAAAATCGTCGCAATTTACGACGATTTTGCGACGATTTTAATTGTTTTTGTTTAAATTAAAACAATTAATTATTATTTTAATTAATTAATTATTTTATATAAAATAATAGTAAATTAATTAATTTCGAAATTATAATTTGAAATTTTAAAATAATATAATATTATATAAT
>PKMM01017728.1:157833-171169 GCA_002933915.1 Eutrema heterophyllum
GACTTTTCTTCCGCACCCAATCGAAATATGGGAACAGGTGCTTTCCCATTGCTTGTAATATGTAACTCATTCCGACAACAAAGATCAGGCAAGTCTAGTCTTGACTTACCGCTGTCTTTAGTCCTTCCACGCACGTTTAACACTGTATGCATGATGTTATCAAAAAAGTTTTTCTCAATATGCATGACATCCAGATTGTGTCTAAGCAAATGATCCTTCCAATACGGAAGCTTCCAGAATATGCTTTTCTTATGCCAATTATGATGCTCCCCATATCCATCCGCCATATTAGCTGGAGTGTGCCAATTTCCACCACGATTGACTGTTTCCAGTGCACCATAATGATCAATTTCTGCTTCTAGATCTTCCCCGGAAAGATAAACAGGAGGAGGAACACGAACATCTTTGTTCTTTCTAAACAACCGCTTGTTTCTCCTATATGGATGGTGAATCGGTAGAAATCGGCGGTGACAATCAAACCAACTTGTTTTCCGACCATGTTTCAATTGAAACGCATCTGTCCTATTGAGACAATATGGACAAGCCAATCGCCCATGCGTAGTCCAACCTGATGACATCCCATAAGCAGGGAAGTCGCTTATTGTTCACATAAGCACCTTACGCATTGTAAAATTTTTTTTCCTCGCAAAATCATATGTCCGAACCCCGGTATACCACAACTGCCCCGATTCCTCTATCAGAGGCTGCAAAAACACATCAAGGGAACGTTTCGGATGCTTCAGACCAAGTACTAAAATACTCAAGAATAAAAATTCCCTTTGCATGCACATATCTGGAGGAAGGTTGTAAGGCGTTAGGATTACTGGCCATAAAGAATATTGGCTACCAGACATACCAAATGGACTAAATCCATCTGTGCAAAGACCAAGATACACATTTTGTTTCTCTCTAGTGAAGTCTTGGTGTACCGTCTTAAAGTGTTTCCACGCTTTTGCATATGAAGGATGAGTAACCTCCCCATCTGTCTGCAAATGATCTGCATGCTATCTCATCGATGCAGCTGTCCTCTCAGACTGAGATATTCTTTTTAATCTATCAATTATAGGAATGTACCACATCCGCTGGAACGGTACCTTACTCCGACCAGTACCTTGCGGCTTATATCTTGGCTTATGGCAAAATCGACATTCCAACAACTTATCATCATCTTTCCAAAAAAGCATGCAATTGTCAACACAGACATCTATCATCTCAAAAGGCAACCGAAGACTATAAAGCAGCTATTGTATCTCATAGTAAGTTTCAGCAGCTAAATTGTCCTTTGGCAAATACTCTTTAATCAAATCAGCCCAATCATCCATGCAAACCTCAGCTAAGTTATGATCAGTTTTAACAGTCATCATCCTAGCCGCCAACGACAATTTAGAGTGCCCTTCTCTACATCCATCGTAGAGTGGCTGATTTGCATCATCTAGCATATCATAAAATCTTTTTGCATCTAGATTGGGTTCCTCATTATGATGATCAGGTGAAAATGTACTTACGGTTTCATGAAATGCATCTGTAACCATGTCATGAATCATATCATGATCTTGACCATGCTCCGCATGATAATCAAATTGATTAAAATCATTTGACTCATCAAAATTTGATGCTTGATAATTGCTACTACTACTACCTGCATTTCCCCCATGACTCTCTCCATGATAATACCATATATAGTAATGCGGCATAAACCCTTTATTTAATATATGCGACCACACCTTCGAGGTAATGATAAATTTCCTATTCTTGCATTTTGGACAAGGACAGTACATCTTACCACTGGTAATCGTATTTTGTATAATTCCCGCCTGATGCATGAATCCCTCCACCCCATCACTGAACTCCTTTGTTAGCGATCCTTCCGAATCAAAACGATTATACATCCATCTTCTAATTTCGTATATTGACATTTTTTGTTGGTCAGAGAGAAGTAAATGTTTTTGAATATGAAATTTTTACTATGAGGTTGGCCGCTATATATAGATTTTTATTTTCGTTACCATCGAATTAGCAACGAATTTTGCATCGATTTTACAATATGTTTACCTAACCGTACACCCAGTAACTTAAACATGTTCAACTAACTCATATATCGTCGGTAATTCGTTGCAAAGTTTAACGAATACATTTCCTTGGTAATTCGTCGGTAATTAACGACGATTTTACAATGATTCCAAAAATTGTCGTTAAATTGTCGCCAATTTGCGATGAATTTACGACGATTTCAAAAATCGTCGTTAAATCGTCGCCAATTTGCGACGAATTTAAGACGATTTCAAAAATCGTCGTTAATCGGACCGAACTTAACAATGAGTTTACGACGAAATATTTTGTCCCAAGTTTGCGACGATTTTACGACGAATTAAATAATCGTCGTAAAATCATCGTAATAACGATGTTGATTTGCGACGAAATAAAATCGTCGCAAAATATCGTTGCAAAATGGCTGTTTTCTTGTAGTGTTTGGGTCCTTAGGAAGGATGGATCCGCAAAGGTTTAAGCTCTTTTGATGATTATTAGAGAGATCGAACGACTGAATCAGAATGAATTGAAAGTTTAGTGTTTTCTCTGAGAGTGTTTTTGCTGTATGTATTTAGAAAGAGAAAAAATCGGATCCTCTTTCCGAGAAAGGGAGGATTTTATTTATAGAGAATACATGACCTGGGTTCGCATACCGGATTATCTTCCCAATGAATAGTGACCAGTCCCGTTTGCCTGTTTCAATTGAGAATTAGTTAGTCATGGTTTGTCGTGGCCTTATCATAAGGATCAACTTAGTTAAAATGACATTTATAGAGGGAAATTGAAGTATATAATCCTGCACATATGAAATTCTTATCATTAATTTACCTTTCACGACACTCGTATAAGGAGTTTTGGGTTGTTATTACCTTTCTTCCCGGTTATTGCTACTCGGTTGTTTATATTTACCTTCCCATGCATTGCTACCCAATTTATGTTAAACGTTGAAGAGTTGTCATGTTCCTGCTGAGTCATTCATCTCCTTACTACTGCGCTCTGTAGGTTACATGGCACGAGTTAGGGGCTCATGAAAAGATGGCTCTTTATATATGAATCACTCATCCCTACTACTGCACTCTCTAGATCACATGGCACGAGTTAGCGGGTTCAGGAAAAGATGACTCTTTATTCTGGTCTGGACCAGTCATCTCCTTACTTCTCACTAGCTCGGCTCGAACCAACGGTTTTGGGAAAATAAATTTGGTACTTTATATAGAGGTTTAGAGAAACAATTTTGGAGTTTTGTTCTCCTTTTGAGAGTAGCTCTTTTCTTTTGAGTCTTTGCATTTCATCTTTTGTTTTGGGTTTCTTCCTTGAATTTATTTCACACCGGGACGGTGTGATTTAAGTTTGGGGAAGAAACCCAAAACAAAAGATGAAATGCAAAGACTCAAAAGAAAAAAGCTACTTACAACGAAGGAGTAGTACTATGGGAATGGAGAGAATGGAGAGCTTTCTAACATCAAACACCGTTGTGCTTTGCCACGACCTTGCTACCATCAAGAACCTTGCAACCACTTAACAAAAACATCAAAAAGCACTTAAAAAGGTAGAAAGTATTTAAAAAGATAGACATGGGAATGTCTCCCAAGTGCGCTTTGTTTAACGTCATTAAGCTCGACGTTTGTTACCCTTTTAGGCAGGTGTGAGAGGAGTGTGAGCGCTCTTTGGTGGGTCCTTGAGCTCAAGCTTAAGCACCTTGCTCATGACCTCTTGAAGACCGGCTTGTCCCTTCTCTTTAAGCTCCGGTGTGAGGATCGCCTTAACCGAGGCAAAAGGCTTGGACCGTCCCCTACACTTGACCTTGTATTCAATCACCCCATCTTCATGTTTCCAAGGAGTGAGTATCATGGTAGAAGGCTGGTCTAGCATGGACCCATCCCAATCAAGCGTGCATGGTCCGTTTTTCACCCTGGTCTTGGTCCCCTTCTTAGCACTCTTGCTACTCTCAACTCCATTTGAAACACTCAGAGTTTAAACCTATTGTAGTATGTAGGGGCCGAATCCACATAGACCAATTGAAACACTACGAGAATGCATGATAAAAGTAAATCTAAGATGAATGCTATGATTTGTGGTTTTATGAATGAACTAAAAACTAAGAATGAAATTTAAACGATGTAAGTTCAAATGGAGAAAGCGCTAGGTCTTCAGGTAATTCGGAGGAATCCAAGACTCACTAAACGGATTATCGAACATGGAATGAATTAAGAACCGTTCTCGAACTCAAACATAAATTTCTAACTAGTCCACTGTCGTGGCACTAACTACTATGCATAATAACCTAAGTATCTAAATTTTTGTTTGACCTGAGAATTCTAGGCACGCATTAAGGTTTGATAAGTTCACAAATCGCCTTAGCATCAGCTTTCGTTGGCTAAGGATGATTTGCTCATCTAAGTTCTTTCAGGAAATCTAAAACACTTTTGATGAATATATTAATCCTAAGATCATAAACTAGGTGATAAATCTAGTCTAAGCCTTAAACTCAACAAATGATGAAGAACTCTATGTAATTCCCTATTCTAACAAATCCGTTTCAGTGATTCATGAAAATCTTTTGAAACCCTAACAACCTAACATGGAGATTACTCATACATGGAAGCAGAGAAAACATAGAGATATGAAGAGGAATTCATAATCAAATAAAAATAAATCCAAAGGGTTCAAAAATCTTCTCATAGTATGCGAGTCAGATATTCGTCTCCCCAAAAGCTTACAAGTGCCAAGTATCGATGAAAAAGAGAAGCATAACCTAAACAATGGCTGAAAAATAGAATATATAGGTCTAAAACATGTTTTTCTCAGATCAAGGACTAAACCGGTCCAAAATAAGGAAAACCAAAATTTCCTTTTTCTTCAATGTTGCTTAACCGACCGGTTTAGGAAAGGATAGATTGATCCAGAAAAGGATCGATCGATCGAAATAGCTTATGGTCGATCTTCACGAAAACGATCGATCGATCTGAGCTTCGATCGATCGATCGAAAAAGCTCCTGTTCCAGCTGTGAAAAAGGATCGATCGATCCATTGGTCGGATCGATCGATCGGACCCCTTTGTGACGCACTCAACTCTTTTTCACGTCCGTTCTTTGCTCTTGACGCCTAAAACTCCATCCAAACGTGTTTTAACCTGAAAAGACTCGATAAACATTAAAAGGACTCGTAAAACACTTGAAAACTTGGGTTAGAATGGGTTAAAAACGCAACACATCAACTCCCTTAGACTTAGTCTTTTGCTTGCCCTCAAGCAAACAGAAAACCAATTTGAGTTTTCATACGCCATGTGACGAATATCAACTAACTCGTTCAGCTGAATCATCCTTCTCTCAGATGCAGGTTTGATGTCGAAATTCAACGACTTCACTGCCCAATGCTTCTTTGTACTCGAGCTCCACCGGAAGGTGACATGGCTTCCCATAGACAAGATGGAATGGAGTCGTGCCAAGAGGTGTCTTGTAAGCAGTCCTATATGATGCGATCATGGAAAGCACTAAGGAGCATGAGCTTGAACCGGAGCTTGTAGCTGAGCTAGAACCCGAGGAGAGTTCACTTATAGCCGAGGATCCCTTGGTTGTTCCCGTTGGTCCCATGACCCAGGCTAGAACAACGAAACTCAAGGAAGCAATTGGAGGTTACCTCACTTGGAATAAAGAAGATCACTTGGGCCGGATTGGAGAAGAAGTATCTCAAACCACTTTGGTTGTGATACAAGCCCAAGAAGATCACTAAATGGGTATGTGACCCATTTGCACTCTTTTCCCTTTCTTTGGTTTTGTCCCAATGGGTTTTCCAAATGAAGGTTTTTAATGAGACAATGGGCCACATTCTACCAAGCCCAATCTTCATGTTCGTCCATGGAATTTGAAGGGTCACTTTGACCAAGAAGATCAAGGTTTATTCAACCATAAGAAGTTAAAGGGGCATTCAAACTGAGTCTTTAAGTTATGTCTTTGTTTATTTTCAATGTAGCCTTGTTTTTTCCCACATTTTCCTTCTATATAAACTCTTGTAATCTAATTTGATCAATCATCCAACTTTTATAAAACTTCTTTTCTTTGAGAGCAATTCTCTTTTTGTTCCTTGTGAACTTTCAATTACTTGGTGGGTTTACCCAAGTCGTCTTTCGGTATATCAAGTGTTCTTCATCACACTTGACGTCGCCATTCACTCACCCGAGTTGGTAGATTTGTCATAAGTGAGTTTTGAGATTAAGGTTTCATATACCTTAAGATCTTACTCCACGAGTTTATTAATCAAGGTTCCCCCGCCTTGTTCTTTGAATCGTCTTAGGTAAGTTTTGGGCCTAGGGTTTAATATACCTTAGAATCTTTACTTCACGATCCCAAGGAGTTGAGGGTTATCCTGTCTACCGCCCTTAGAGTGCCGCATCGTTGGGATTCTTCCGCGGAATGATATTCCCATATTTTACCTCTTTTAGCATGCATTTAACTTAGCATTTTAGGTCTCATGCATGTGTTTTCATATCTTTCTTTAGTGTTTTGGTCTAAATTAGGCTTTAGTTAGTTTGCATTAGGTCCTAGTGAGTCTTGCATTCATTTGGAGTGTTTTCTAGGTGTTTGGAGACATTTTGGAGATGTTAGGAGTAATGGAGCAAAAGAGGATGCAAGGATCATTCCGAAGTGTCTTGAAGATCCGGCATAACTAAGGAATTACGGTCAGATTCAGCCTCAATGATCTTCATGAAAGATGTAGCCAGATGAGTTATTTGTCTACTGAAGGTGGTTTGAGGTCATTCGGACATATATTCCAGGAACTATCGCGATTTTACCAAATGTGTATCCGTCTGGCCGCGAGACCAACGCCGACCAGCATTTGGATCGGCACAAGTAAGCCCAGTACCAACCCATCCTAGACCGGTATTATCTGGTCGGTACTGAAGCAGAGAGTAGTACCGACCCAGCTTCACTCCCCATACCGATCCAGAATGGATCGGTACAAAACCCAGTCTGTTCTCATCGAAGCCAGCCAAAGTCACCCAAAGATCGCGCCAAATGAACAACTTACGTTCGGAATTAGCTTCGGAAGTCTTCATAGTAGTTGTAGATAATTGAGTTGGCTGTCGTCTGGAGGTGGTTTCAAGTCGTTCTGAGAGGTGGTTGGAAAACTACATGAGATTTATCAGGGACATGTCCGGCTCGGTACTATCCTGCATCGACCAGCTCATCATTTATGCCGGCTAAAACTAATCCTGCATCGACCAGCTCATCATTTATGCCGGCTAAAACTCTTCCCGCACGACCCAGCACCCATCCATCATGTGCAACAAAGTTTTTGTACCGACCATTTGTACCGATCCAGAATGGGTTGGTACAGACCTCTAGAATCAGCCAAAAACCAGTTTCAGCCGGGTCAATACCCGGTTTGTTCCGGGTTGATCCGGTTCGCCCCTTTTTCTATAAATACTCTTGAAACCTATTTTTCTTACTAAGTTTTCTTCTTTCTAGAGTTGGGTTTATCCCAAACTCTTCCTATGATGATTTTGGAGGGATTTTGCTTGTTCTTCATACAAATGCCACTCTAGAGAAGATTTCTTCACCCTTATCTTTTATTTATGCAACTTCCTTTAGCTTTATATCCTTTTCTCTTATGTTCTTTATGTCTAGACTTTAGGCTTTTTGTTGGATTATGGTTTGCTTGATCTTGATGATTTGATGATTGTTTTGTGTTGCTTATGTGCTTAATCATTGCTTTCCTTTCTTGTTTAGTGATCTTAATGATAGATTGAGCTTGAGAAAGTTAATCTAGATCATAGGGATTCTCACACCCACAAGGTGTTTGATGAAATTCCCCAAATAACTAAATAAGAGATTTACATATCTTAGTTCATGAGAATGGTTGTCTAAGGTGTATTTTGGTTATTGGAACTTGATTTTAATGCTTGTTAGTCATTTAATCACAAATGAGAATTTGATCTTGATTAAGCGATTAATAAAGAGGTTAGTGTCATGAGAGTGAATTAACCTTATTCAAGTGTTCTAGACCTAAGGAATAACATAGATTGTGTGCAATTGCATCATTAGTTAATTGTCTTGATGGTTAGATGATGATGATTTAGGTTGATTCTTGTTGGATCCTTCACATAGGTTAGTTCTTAATGCTAGATTTAGATTGAGAGATCAAATCTAGAACTAAGCCATTTCACGCCCGAGAGGTGTTCGATGAAATGCTTGAACCAAGCCTTTTGTGAGCTTTTCACATCCTTGCCAATGAGAGTTGATGTCAAGGATGATTAGTGAACTAATTGGGATTGTTTACTAATGCTCATTGATTATCTAATTGCAAACGAGAGTTTCTGTCAATTAGGTGTTTAGTGAAGTGATTAGTGCCATGAGAATGGATTAGTCATATTTATGAATCCCATGTTATAGGATAGTGTTTAATGCAATCGTTGTCATCATTATTTGATTGTTAATCATTCATTTGATAGTTTATTCCATGATCCAACACTTTTATCTTTTGTTTTATTTCTTGCGTTTTACTTTCTTAATTCAAAAACATAAAAACCCAAAACCTTCGCTCTAGCTTAAGCGATTTCTTGCATTCCTAGTGTGTTGTTCTTTGTGCCTCCCTTGGATTGATCCTCTTGTATTACAATGATATGAATAGACTTGAGTAATTGATTAAGACTCCAAAAAGTCTATCATCACGGAATCACATCAAGTGGTATCAGAGCCTCACTCTTGAGGATCCGGTAATATCTATCCATCTCTTCATATTCTAAATCATCATCTTTTCTATCCGTTCATCTTCTATCTTTTCTATCTTTTCTATATTTTCTATCTTTTCTATCTTTTCTATCTTTTCTATCTTTTCTATCTTTTCTTTATTGTAATTTTCGTAACTAGTACAAAAAAACAAAAAACAAAAAAAAAACAAAAAAAAATAGAAGTATGGTTGTTTCATCTTTAAGTCTTTTCTTTCTATCTTTCAATCCTCAAAATACTTGATTTATCGTTTGGTTGCTTGTGGAATTCGCATCGAGTTACGTCGATTAGTTCTATAGGAACCCTTGAGAATCGCTATTGGGTGAGGACCTTTTGAGAGTGAAAGAGTGAAACACTTGAGTGAAACACTTGTAGAACATCTTTTGCTATTAACGTGTTTGTTCTTTTTGCAAGGAAAATGTCTAGCGACGGATCGGACACCCACTCTCGAGAAGGAGAACAACAACCGGCCGAGCCTAATATGCAAACCGCGATGGTAGAAATGACTCAGATGATAGGTGTGATCAATCAACAGTTGCAAGTAATTGAGGCTGGGCAGCCGAGACAGCCCATGCCAGAAGGAAATGAGGTGGTCACCCATGATGAACTGGTTAGGAGAAGAAGAGGACGACCGCGACAAGGACAAAATGAGGAGAACAACTATTACGGCCGTGAGGAACACTCATATAGTATAAGCCAACAGAGACCTAGACGTACTAGAGGTCGAAATAATGATGACGTTGGAGGTCTCAAAATGAGAATCCCACCGTTCTATGGAAAGAATGATCCCGATGCTTTCTTAGAGTGGGAAAAGAAGATCGAAGTAGTTTCCGACTGTCAAAACTATTCGGACCACAAGAAAGTAAGGTTAGCCACCACTGAATTTCATGACAATGCTATTAATTGGTGGGATCAATTGGTGACCAACAAGAGACGCAATGGAGAACGCACCGTTGAGACATGGGACGAGATGACCATGATTATGAGAAGGCGTTTTGTTCCTAGTCACTACATTCGCGAGTTACATCAAAAGTTGAGGCGTCTATCTCAAGGGAGCAAAAACGTTGAGGACTATTACCAAGAGATGGAATCTCTAATGCTCAAAGCCGACGTTGATGAACCCGGAGATGCAATGATGGCGAGATTTTTGAGTGGCCTGAACCGAGATATTCAAGATAGGCTTGAGATGCAAACCTATGCGACCATTGAGGAGATGTTGCATAAAGTGATCTTGGTCGAGCAACAACTCACACTACAAGAAAACTGCCTATTTCCAACGAAAATTTACGACGGTTTTAAATTGATATAACTTTACATCATTTAACGACGGCATTACGACGAAATATGTGTTCGATGTAACTTCGTCGTAAATATTTTTCGTCGTCTAATCATCGTACTTTGATGACGATATTACGACGATTATACGACGATGTAAAAAATCGTCGTAAATTCGATGTAACTTTACATCGAATTTACGACGAATATGACTCTCGTATTTTACGTTGTAAACTCGATTTAATTTTACATCGAATTTACATCGTAAATCCGTTGTAAATCCGTTGGTAATTCTGAAAAAATTCTATAAATACATCCTCACATCAAACGAAAGTTTATATAAAAAAAACACTAATAACAAAAAAAAAACACTGTAAAATCTTTTTTATAAAATGTCTATATACGATTTACGAAGATGGATGTATACGCAAAAGGATTCGGAGGGAGCATTGACGAAATAATTCAAAGAGGGGCTTGAAATATTCATGTATCAGGCCAGAAATATGCAAACAACCCTGGAAAGCGGTAAAATCTTCTGTCCTTGTCGTAAATGCAAGAATACAAGATATATTTTTATTGAGACAATGTGGAAGCATTTACTAAATAAAGGGTTTATGCCGCAATATTATGTTTGGTATCAACATGGAGAGAGTTTTGAAAGGAGTCAAGCAGTTGATCATAGTAGTGGTAATTATCAAGGTCAAGTAGATTTTGATGAATCAAATTATTAGGGTAGTTATCATCATGGTCAACATCAATTTGATCAGGGTCAAGATCATGATAGGATGCATGCCATGGTTAATGATGCATTTCATGAAACAAATGCTGATAATAGTACTATTGAGGAACCCAACGTAGATGCGAAGCGATTTTATGATATGCTAGACGCTGCAAATGAGCCACTCTACGATGGATGTAGAGAAGGTCAGTCTAAATTGTCGTTATCAGCTAGGATGATGACAATTAAAACGGATCATAACTTAGCTGAGGTTTGCATGGATGATTGGGCTGATCTTATTAAAGAGTATTTGCTAGAGGATAATTTGGCTGCCGAAACATACTATGAGATTCAGAAGTTGGTGTTTAGTCTTGGGTTGCCTTTTGAGATGATAGATGTATGTGTTGACAATTGTATGCTTTTTTGGAAAGATGATGATAAGCTGCAGGAATGTCGATTGCCAAAAACCGAGATTTAGGTCGCAAAATTCTGGGCGTAGTAAGATACCGTACCAATGGATGTGGTATCTTCCTATAACTGATAGGTTGAAACAATTGTATCAATCTGAAAGGACAGCTGCATCGATGATGTGGCATGCAGAACATTCACAGAGAGAAGGAGAAGTGACTCACCCGTCAGATGCAAAAGCTTGGAAACACTTTAACACGGTACACCCCGACTTTGCTAACTCTAAGAGAAATGTGTATCTTGGTCTTTGCACTGATGGATTTAGTCCATTCGGTATGGCTGGTAGGCAATATTCTTTGTGGCTAGTTATCGTAACGCCTTATAATCTTCCCCCAGATATGTGCATGCAAAGGGAATTTCTATTCCTGAGTATTTTAGTCTGTGGTCCCAATCATCCGAAGCGGTCCCTTGATGTGTTTTTGCAGCCTCTCATATATGAGTTGAAACAGTTGTGGTTTACAGGAGTTTGTACATATGGCTGTTCGAGGAAATTTTGTTTTTACGATGCGTGAGGTGCTTATGTGGACAATAAGCGACTTCTCTGCATACGGAATGCTATTAGGTTGGACGACGCATTGGAGGTTATCTTGTCCTTATTGCCTCGATCGGACAGTTGCGTTTCAGCTGAAACATGGTCGAAAAACATGTTGGTTTGATTGTCACCGCCAGTTTCTACCAATCAACCATCCATATAGGAGAAACAAGCGGTTGTTTAGGAAGAACAAAATCGTGTGTGTCCCCCCACTAGTGTATCTATATGGGAAAGATCTAGAAACGGTGAATCGTGGGGGAAATTGGCACACTCCAGCTAATATGCCTGATGGATACGGGGTCAATCACAATTGGCACAAGAAAAGCATTTTTTGGGAACTTCCGTACTAGAAAGATCATCTGCTGAGACACACACATTGAGAAAAACGTTTTTGATAACATCATGCATACAGTGTTAAACGTGAAAGGAAGAACCAAAGACAGCGGAAAGTCAAGGTTGGACTTGCCCGATATTTGCAACAGAAATGAGTTGCATATAATGAGCAGTGGGAAATCACCAGTTCCTATATTTTGGTTGGGTGCAGAAGAAAAGGCATCGTGGTTCAATTGGGTTTCATTTGACGTGAAGTTTCATGATGGGTACGTATCCAATCTTGCTAAATCTGTTGAGAAAGGACAAAAGTTTTCAGGGATGAAGAGTCATGACTGCCACATGTTTATGCAACGATTACTTCCTTTCGCATTTGCCGAACTCCTTCCAGAAAATGTTCATGAAGCAATTGGAGGTAAGACATTTAATTCATCACATATAAAATTGTTGAGATTAATTAATTATATATGTTCATATATTACAATATATAATTTTGATTGTGCAGGCATCAGAACGTTTTTCCGGGATCTTAGGACACGGACGTTGTCAGAAGAAGTAATTGCACAGCTGTCTGCTAATATTCCAATATTGTTGTGCAATTTGGAAAAGATATTCCCCCAACGTTTTTTGATGTTATGGAACATCTTCCCATTTATCTCCCTCACGAAGCAAAACTAGGCGGCCCTGTTCAGTTTAGATGGATGTACCCATTCAAGCGTTTCATGAAACATTTAAAGGGAAAGACAAAAAATCTAGCAAGAGTTGAAGGATCAATCGTTGCGGGAAGTTTGACAGAAGAAACTTCACACTTCACTTCATACTATTTCGCTACAAAAGTCCGCACACGCAAACGGGCTCCCCGATGATATGATGATGGTGGTGTGGGAAGAACTTATGCAGTAGAGGGTGTCCCACACATGTTTTCACCAATCGGTTGTCTTAGTGGAAAATTGAAGGAAGTTTGGTGGTCTAACGAGAATGACAGGCACATCGCACATACATACATCCTCCTAAATTGCGAGGAAGTGAGTCCTTACGAGAGGTAACACGTAACTATTTATTAATTATCCACTAATCAATTATATATAGTTCATTACATATTAATTAATATAAATAAAGGTGTTAATTTCAATGTATATATATTTTGTAGCTTATTTGTTACACATGTACGATAATGCATTGAAGGCGTTTCAGATGATGAAATAAATGATCGTAAAGATCGTCACTTTGCTCAGTGGTTGAAGACGCAAGTAAGTT
>PKMM01017728.1:174714-185465 GCA_002933915.1 Eutrema heterophyllum
ATCGATTTTACATCGAATAAGAATTTACATCGATTTTACATCGATCTAAAATTTGCGACAAATTTACATCGAATAATTTTTACATCGCTTTAACAACAAATTTACATCTATATATTACGACGAATTTACGACGGATTGTCGATACAAAAAATCGATAATTCGATGTAAAATCGATGTAATCTTACATCGATTTACCAACGATATACCAACGAGATAATTTTCGTCGTAAACTCGATGTAATTTTTACAAGGAGAGCACAAGTAGTGCAAGAAAAAGGTAAAGAGGAGGAGCAACGAGAAAATTTGTTTCACACAAGGTGCGCAGTGAATGGAAAGGTATGTAGCCTCATCATTGATGGAGGAAGTTTCACCAATGTGGCAAGCACGACCATGGTGGAGAAACTGAAGCTCCAAACGCAGAGACACCCCGACCCTATTCCCTCCGTTGGTTGAATGACCAAAACTTGAAAGTGAACAAGCAGATTAAGTTTTCTTTATCTCTTGGGAAATATGAAGACGAAGTATTGTGCGATGTGTTACCCATGGAAGCAGGGCACATTTTCTTGGGAAGGCCGTGACAGTTTGAACGCAAGGTGGTTCATGACGGCTTTACCAACAAGCACTCGTTCGAGTTCAAAGGGAAAAAGATCACCCTTGTTCCTTTGACACCGCAAGAGATCTACCAAAATCAAATGTTACTTGAGCAGAGGAAGGCAAAAACTTTGAGCGAACCACCAAACACTGCTTACCCCAAAGAAAAAGAGAGTCCGAGAGAAACCAAGAAAATGGCCTTTGAGAGTAAACCCGTGAGGCATTCAAATTTCTTTGTGAGGACGAGTGAGGTCAAAAAGGCATTATTTTCAAATCAACCAATGCTCTTATTTGCTTACAAGGAAACTCTTATGAGTTTTACTGATCTTAAGCCAGAACTTCCGAGTGGAATTGTTTCCTTTTTGCAGGATTTTAAAGACGTATTCCCCGACGAAAGCCCTTGTGGTTTACCACCAATCCAAGGAATAGAACATCAGATCGACTTTGTTCCCGGATCGTCGCTTCCAAACCGTCCCGCCTATCGGACAAATCCCATGGAAACAAAGGAGTTACAAAGGCAAGTTGGCGAGCTCATGGATAAAGGACATATCTGAGAGAGCATGAGCCCGTGTGCGGTACCAGTTCTGCTTGTGCCAAAGAAAGACGGTAGTTGGCGCATGTGTGTTGATTGTCGAACAATCAACAACATCACGGTAAAGTATCGCCACCCTATCCCTCGCTTAGATGATATGCTTAATGAGTTGCATGGATCTTGTGTGTTTTCCAAGATAGATCTTAAGAGCGGATATCACCAAATTCGCATGAAAGAAGGTGATGAGTGGAAAACCACATTTAAAACTAAGCATGGTTTGTATGAATGGCTTGTGATGCCTTTTGGGTTAACAAATGCGCCTAGTACTTTTATGAGGTTGATGAATCATGTCTTAAGAGTATTTATAGGCATCTTTGTTGTTGTTTACTTTGATGATATCTTAGTTTATAGCAAAAACTTAGATGATCATGTAGGGCATTTGAAAGCCGTTTTAGATGTTCTAAGGAAAGAGAAGCTCTTTGCCAACTTGAAGAAATGCACTTTTTGCACATATAATCTTGTTTTTCTAGGCTTTGTTGTGAGTGCACAGGGCATTAAGGTCGACGAGGAAAAGGTGAAGGCAATCCATGAGTGGCCTAGTCCAAAGACGGTTGGAGAAGTCCGAAGTTTCCATGGACTTGCCGGCTTCTATCGACGTTTTGTGAAGGATTTTAGCACCTTAGCCGCCCCACTCACTGAAGTGATCAAGAAGGATGTCGGATTTAGATGGGCCGAAGCTCAAGAAGAAGCTTTCCAATCCTTAAAAGAGAAGCTTACTAATGCACCCCTTTTAGCTTTGCCAAACTTTCTTAAAACTTTTGAAATCGAGTGCGATGCTTCTGGTGTAGGTATTGGAGTTGTTCTAATGCAAGACAAGAGACCCATTGCTTATTTCAGTGAGAAGCTTGGAGGAACTACTCTGAACTACCCGACCTACGACAAAGAATTGTACGCTTTGGTTCGAGCTTTGGAAACATGGAAACACTATTGTGATTAACACCGACCACGAATCACTCAAGCATTTGAAAGGCCAACAGAAACTCAACAAGAGGCATGCTCGGTGGGTTGAGTTCATAGAAATATTTCCTTATGTCATCAAATATAAGCAAGGTAAGGAAAATGTTGTTGCGGATGCGTTATCCTGAAGGTACGTCTTACTCTCTACTTTGGAAGCTAAGTTGTTAGGCTTTGAACAACTTAAGAATCTGTATGAGACCGATATTGAGTTTAGAGAGATGTACAAAGATCGCAAAATATTTGCTTCTGTCGATACTATAGACATGACTGATTTCTTTTCTTTGAAAACCGTTTGTGTGTGCCTAATTACTCTCTTCGAGATTTGTTTGTTAGGGAAGCTCATGGAGGAGGCTTGATGGGCCATTTTGGAGTTACCAAGACACTTTAAGTGATGCAAGATCACTTTTATTGGCCGCACATGAAGAGGGACGTGGAACGAATTTGTGAAAGGTGTGTCACATGCAAGCAAGCCAAATCCAAGGTTCATCCCCACGGTTTGTATACCCCTTTACCCATTCCTACTCATATGTGGAATGATATTTCTATGGATTTCGTGCTTGGTTCGCCTAGGACTAGAGCCGGAAAGGACTCTATCTTTGTTATGGTAGATAGATTTTCGAAAATGGCACACTTCATTGCATGTCACAAGACTGACGATGCATCACATATAGCTGATTTATTCTTCAAGGACATAGTTCGTTTGCATGGGCTGCCTAGAACTATCGTTTCGGATAGGGACACAAAATTTCTGAGTTACTTTTGGAAGACCCTCTGGTCTAAGTTAGGTACTAAGTTGTTGTTTTCAACCACTTGTCACCCTCAAACCGACGGTCAAACGGAAGTAGTTAATCAAACTTTGTCCACTCTTTTGCGTGCTTTAATCAAAAGAAACTTGCGAACTTGGGAAGATTGTTTACCACATGTTGAATTTGCATACAATCATTCAGTTCATTCAGCTACAAAGTTTTCTCCATTTCAAATTGTTTATGGCTTTAACCCGTTATCTCCTTTGGATCTAATCCCATTGCCTTTGAGTGAAAGAATTAGCATGGATGGGAAAAAGAAAGCTGACCTTGTCAAGCAGATCCATAAGAAAGCCCGAATAAACATTGAAGAGAAAACCAAGCAATATGCAAGGAAAGCCAACAAAGGAAGACGCAAATTGGTCTTTAGCGTGGGCGATAAAGTGTGGCTTCACTTGAGAAAAGAACGGTTCCCGGATGAAAGAAAATCGAAACTTATGCCAATAATCGATGGGCCGTTCGAGATAGTGAAACGGATCGGCGACAATGCTTACCAACTTGATCTTCAAGGTAAGTATAATGTGAACTCAAGCTTTGTTTCTGATTTAGCTCCCTTTGTGGCAGATGAACCAGATTTGAGGTCAAATCCTTTTCAAGAGGAGGGGGATGATGCGATCCTGGAAAGCACCAAGGAGCATGAGCTTGAACCAGAGCTTGTAGCTGAGCTAGAACCCAAGGAGAGTTCACTTATAGCCGAGGATCCCTTGGTTGTTCCCGTTGGTCCCATGACACGTGCTAGAACAACGAAACTCAAGGAAGCAATTGGAGTTTACATCACTTGGAGTTAAGAAGATCACTTCGGCCGGATTGGAGAAGAAGTATCTCAAACCACTTTGGTTGTGATACAAGCCCAAGAAGATCACTACATGGGTATGTGACCCATTTGCACTTTTTTCCCATTTCTTTGGTTTTGTCCCAATGAGTTTTCCAAATGAAGGTTTTTAATGAGACAATGGGCCACATTCTACCAAGCCCAATCTTCATTTTCGTCCATGGCATTTGAAGGGTCACTCTGACCAAGAAGATCAAGGTTTATTCAACCATAAGAAGTCAAAGGGGCATTCAAACTTAGTCTTTAAGTTTGGTCTTTGTTTATTTTCAATTTGGCCTTGGTGTTCCCACATTTCCCTTCTATATAAACTCTTATAATCTCATTTGATCAATCATCCAACTTTTATAAAACTTCTTTTCTTTGAGAGCAATTTTCTTTTTGTTCCTTGTGAACTTTCGATTACTTGGTGGGTTTACCCAAGTCGTCTTTCGGTATATCAAGTGTTCTTCATCACACTTGACGTCACCATTCACTCACCCGAGTTAGTAGATTCGTCATAAGTGAGTTTTGGGATTAAGGTTTCATATATCTTAAGATCTTACTTCACGAGTTTATTAATCAAGGTTCCCCCGCCTTGTTCTTTGAATCGTCTTAAGTAAGTTTTGGGCCTAGGGTTTAATATACCTTAGAATCTTTACTTCACGATCCCAAGGAGTCGAGGATTATCCCGTCTACCGCCCTTAGAGTGCCGCATCGTTGGGATTCTTCCGCGGAATCGCATCATTATATGCCCAGAGTGCGTCATCAAGCTTCACAGCCCAATCCTTTCGCGTAGTGCTCACCGTCTTTTGAAGAATATTCTTTATTTCCCTGTTGGAAATCTCAACTTGGCCACTCGTCTGAGGATGGTAAGGAGTGGCTACCTTGTGCTTCATGATATGCTCAAATTAATACCCTAAAAAGTACTAAAGCAGTCGTTGTAGTATATGTAGGGGTCGAACACAAGAACTCCATATATCACGCAATAGATTATATAGATTCAAATTAAGTTAAACCAAAAGATGTAATCGAAAGCAATACGTAAATTAAAAGTGTTGTAAGTCGATTGGAAGAAAGATAGATTCAAGGCAATTCTCAGGAATTCAATGAATGTAGATAAACTAGCTAACATGATTCAGATTTAGCGCGGTTCTTGAACTCAAATCACTAAAGTATAGCTAACCAACTCTCGTTGCGAAAACTATCTAAGTCTAAATCCTAGAATTCCAAATCTCTTTGCGAATCCTAAAGTCTAAACCAGCTTTTAGTTCAAGTTTGATTTGTTCACAAAACAACTAAACCAAATCTCTTTGCGAATAGTTATTTTGTTCCCCATAAATTCTATCAGGTAATTAATCGCACTCTCGTGCCTAACCAATTATCCTAAGATCTAAGTTCTAGGTGATCAGTCTAGAATTAGCTTCGAGAACAACCTAAGGCGAAGAACTAATTCAGATTGTGAATCCTAATCATTCAATTAACCTAACATTCAGAGAAAACCCTTATGAGAACCCTGAACCTAACAAGAGAACTACTCAGACATGGTAATTGAAACAATAAACATGACTGAAATAATACTCAGATAAATAATAAAAAGTAGAGTAACAAGAGGGTTCGAAATCTTCTCTTTGACGAACAGAGTCTCAGACTTGTCTCCCTAAAAAAGCTTTCTCACTAAAAACCATATGGTTTAAAAGGGGTAAGAACCATGATATATCAACTCCCCCAGACCTAGCCTTTGCTTGCCCTCAAGCAAATAGAAGACTAAACCAGAGAAAGAGGTTTGAAAACACGGAGACTCACCTGTTCATGAAACATTGGAATGACCATTTTCCCAAGCACCCAAATGTCACCTAACCAGTTCCAAGACTAACCACCATGTACTTCTCCTTAGGCATTCGCAGCTTCCCCAGACTACACATATTATTTCGCAGCTTCATTCAATTAAACCCATCATCGCCAGTTTCATCGCTGTGATTAATACCAAGAACCTTCTAGATTCTCTCCCATACAATATCATGACAAGGAACCACCAAATTTCACACTTTTTGTATCACTTTCTCTCCCCAGACTTATTTCTTATTTTGTTCTCTTTTTTTTTCCTAGATTCGCATATACACATCAATGTATGAGACGCGAGTATTGATGGTGTTTGCCACCGAATCCCCGGTTCTTCCCTCTCAATGTATCAAAGGGTGTAGGCGAATAATGGCATCATAGGAAAATCCTAGCCTCACTTCCAACCTTTGTGTGATCATTCCTCACCAAGTAGAATAATGGGATCGCTGGAAACATTCCTAACCCTCTACTTAGGAGAAAATCATCTCATCTTTTCATGCACTTATTTATTAACTTATAATATGGGAGAGAGATACTGTCACTTTTAAACACATGAGTTCCTTTGTCATATATGAATGAGGAATCAAGCTCTGTGAATACTAACCACATCGATGAAGTGCATAAATTTGGCTCAGGCTTTAAAAGAACTCTGCTGGAAACATGTGTGTCTTCTAGTTAACTGGTCAGCCTTTGGATTTTTATTAGTCGATCTGTAACTGATTCTGTAACAATGGACACTTAGAAGCAAAGTCAGAACAAAAGAGTCAAGAACACGATCATAGTCTCCAACAAATTTTGACTCAATAAAACAAATTTGACACAAAAACGACTGACTCTAAGAAAAACAAACACGTTGTCAGCAACTACCTCCCCCAGACTTAAACAACACTGCCCCCAGTGTTATCTAGCCTAGAGTTGGTAAAAGAAAACAGAAGAGTTGAGTGGATTGGTGAAAATCGAAGGAGGCGTACCTGGGTGGCGGGTATCGACCGATACCATGTTGGTATAGATCGATACAAGGGATATTGCTCGATGCCAATTTTGATATCGATCGATCTGTTGCTCACGGTCCCTTAAGAAATACCCAGCTCCTTTGTCGTGTGGATGGTGTCGATCGATACCGGGTGGGTGTTGAACGATACTGCTCTTCTGAATCTGCTTCTTCACGTGAAACACAAAACCAAAAACCAAAAACCAAAAACAAAATAATAGAGAAACTTATGTACAAACTTACCAGTGGGTTGCCTCCCACCAAGCGCTCGTTTAACGTCATTAGCTTGACTGTACCGCCTTTCAGGCAGTGGGTGCATCATCCAGAGGCATCATGTGTCCATCTGGAATCTCAGTTCTCACAATGTAGTGTTTCACCCTTTGTCCATTGACAGTGAACTCTTCGCCGGAGGGGTTAGTCAGGACAAGTGCACCATGTGGTCTAACTTCCTTGACTGTGAAGGGACCTGACCAACGAGAACGCAATTTACCAGGATACAAATGCAAACGAGAGTTATACAGAAGTACATGATCATTGGGTTCAAAAATTATGTCGATGATTTTCTTGTCGTGGTACGCCTTAGTCCTCTCATTGTACATCCTCGAGTTCTCATAGGCATGATGCCTAATCTCATCCAGCTCATTCAGCTGGATCAATCGCTTCTCAGCAACAGGCTTGATGTCGAAATTCAGCAACTTTGTAGCCCATGCTGCCTTATGCTCGATCTCCACCGGAAGGTGACATGCTTTCCCATACAGCAAGTGAAAAGGTGTAGTGCCCAATGGTGTCTTATAAGCAGTCCGGTAAGCCCACAACGCATCGTCCAGCTTTGTAGACCAATCCTTCCTAGAAGTACTCACTATCTTCTCCAGAATCTCCTTGATTTGCCTATTGGAGACCTCGACTTGTCCACTGGTCTGAGGGTGATATGGAGTAGCCACACGAAGATTCACACCATGCTTCTTCAGTAACTTCTCGAAAACTCTGTTGATGAAATGACTGCCACCATCACTTATAACAATACGAGGCACGCCAAATCGTGGAAAGATGATGGTCTTAAACAGCTTAAGAACCACCGAAGAGTCGTTGGTTGGACTAGCAATTGCTTCCACCCATTTGGAAACATAATCCACTGCAACTAGAATGTACTTGTTCTTGTATGACGAAAGAAAATGACCCATAAAATCGATACCCCAACAATCAAAAACCTCAACCTCAAAGATGAAATTATGTGGCATCTCATGTCTCTTACTGATCTTCCCTCTCCTCTGACACACATCACACCGCGAGATGAAGGTATGAGCATCTTTAAACATAGTAGGCCACCAGAAGCCTGCTTGAAGAACCTTGGACACCGTCTTGAAAGTAGCAAAGTGTCCAGCATACTCAGAACCATGACAGTGAAACAAAACCTCAGGTACCTCCGATTCAGCAATGCATCTCCTGTAGATACCATCAGAAAAATGCTTATACATGTAAGGCGCATTCCAAAAGTAGCGCCTTATGTCTCGCATAAACTTCTTCTTGGCATATTTCTTTAGGTGCTTTGGCTCTGTATCTGCAGCGAGGAAGTTGGCAATATCAGCATACCATGGTAGGTCGGAGTCAGCTGAAGCAACGAGATACTCCTCAGAAGCATCAAGGTGTTCCACGGTCAAAACATGTTTAGAAACCGACGGGTATCGACCGACACCAGGAGAGTGTCGATCGATACCGAAACCTGCAATTCGTGGGAATTGCAGATTGTCGGTGAAACCACTTTGAAACCCAGTTTCAATGAAGTAAATTGACTCCTCAGGTAGTTGATCATCAATAGGCACGTCTGCATCGATCTTCAACCTCGAAAGATGATCAGCAACCCCATTCTCTACTCTTTTCTTGTCCTTTATCTCAATATCAAACCCTTGGAGCAAAAGAACCCAACGACAAAGACGAGGCTTGAGATCCTTGTTCTGCATCAGATACTTGAGAGCAGCATGATCTGTGTGAACAATGACTTTGCTCCCAATCAAGTATGGTCGAAATTTATCAAAAGAGAAAATGACTGCAAGTAATTCCTTCTTTGTTGTGCTGTAGTTTCTCTGAGCATCGTCCAATGTTTTGCTGGTGTAGTGGATGACATGCAACTTCTTATCCTTCCTCTGACCCAGAACAAAACCTACAGCAAAATCGCTGGCGTCGCACATAATCTCGAAAGGCAAAGTCCAATCAAGAGGTTGCACAATAGGAGCACTCACCAAGGCCTTCCTAATCGCCTCAAAGGCTGCAAGACACTCTGGTGTGAAATCGAATTTGGTCTCCTTACATAATAGGGCGGTGAGTGGGCGGGTTATCTTGGAGAAATCCTTGATAAATCTCATGTAAAACCCAGCATGACCCAGAAAACTTCTAATATCCTTCACAGAAGTCGGTGGTGGCAGACCTGTCATAACCTGAATCTTGGCCTTATCAACGTCGATCCCAGCTTCACAGACCTTGTGCCCAAGCACGATGCCATCCTGAACCATAAAGTGACACTTTTCCCAATTAAGGACCAAGTGTTTCTCTTCATACCTTGCACAAGTTAGCCAAACAGTCCTTGAACGATGATCCATATACTGAAAAATCATCCATGAACACCTCCATAAAGTCCTCAATCATGTCTGTGAAGATAGACGTCATGCATCTCTAAAAAGTAGCTGGAGCATTACACAATCCAAATGGCATTCTCCTGTATGCGAATGTGCCATAAGGACATGTAAAAGTCGTCTTCCCCTGTTCATCTGGATGAATCGGAATCTGGAAGAAACCTGAATACCCATCGAGAAAACAGTAGTAGGGATGACCAGCCAACGTCTCTAACATCGGGTCAATGAAAGGCAATGGGAAGTGATCTTTCATTGTGGCTGCATTCAACTTCCTGTAGTCAATGCACATTCGATGCCCAGTGATAGTCCTAGTAGGAATCAACTCATTCTTCTCATTCTTCACCACAATTATCCCTCCTTTCTTAGGAACAACGTGCACTGGACTAACCCAAGAAATGTCTGAGATGGCATAGATAACCCCTGCATCCAAGAGCTTCATAACCTCCTTCTTAACCACTTCTTTCAGATTTGGATTCAGCCTCCTCTGATGCTCAATGACAGCCTTTGACTCGCCCTCAAGATGAATCATATGCATGCACAGATCCGGTGATATACCTGAAATGTCATCAAGAGAATAGCCAAGAGCTTTGCGATACATGCGCAGCTTGCTCAGTAGTAACCTCTGCGTTGTTCAAAGAAGCATTAATAATCACAGGGTATGTGAAATTAGGACCAAGAAAACCATACCTCATATTGGCTGGAAGTGGCTTGATTTCCACCTTAGGAGCTTTCTCCTTGCTCCAATCTCCAAGCTTAGCAGCTTGCTTGGAACATTCGGCCAACTCTCTGTCTGGTCGTAGGGTATCGACCGATACTAAAGGAGTATCGATCGATACTGATGGTGCAGTGTTGAGCATCTTCGAGTAACCAGCATCGTCTTCACTTAAGAAAACCTCAGATTCAGCTGAACAGACCAATGCCCTCTCCAACGGATCTTCAGGATGCATCTCCAAGAAGTATTCTTCAGCAATGTCCGTGAAAGTATCAACGAAGAAAGTCTGCCCATCGATGGTTAGTCTCTTCATCATCTTCTCCATGTTAAAAGTCATGACCAAATCACCGATGTTAAGAGCTATCTTCCCATTCCTGCAATCAATCAATGCACCAACGGTTGCAAGGAATGGTCTGCCCAAGATAAGAGGATCTTTGGGCTCAGCATCATACTTCAGGACAATGAAATCAGTTGGGATCAAGCAATTCCCGATCTTAATAGGGACATCTTCGAGTAGCCCCTCTGGAAGCCGCACTGAGCGATCAGCAAGTATCAAAGATATCCTGGTGGATGTGAAGTATGTCATACCCATCCTCTTGGCAACTGAGTATGGCATGAGGTTGACACTCGAGCCAAGATCGCATAGAGAACGCTCGAACCTTTCGGTGAATATCGTACAATCCAACACAAAGCTCCCTGGATCTGGAAGTTTCTTTGGGATTATGTTGGTCAAGATTGCACTGCACTCCTGAGTAAGCATCACACATCCTTCTTCAAGGTTCACGTTGCTAGACACCATCTTCTTGACATATCTTCTGAAAGCTGGAGA
>PKMM01017728.1:187616-223000 GCA_002933915.1 Eutrema heterophyllum
ATGATTCAGATTTAGCGCGGTTCTTGAACTCAAATCACTAAAGTATAGCTAACCAACTCCCGTTGCGAAAACTATCTAAGTCTAAATCCTAGAATTCCAAATCTCTTTGTGAATCCTAAAGTCTAAACCAGCTTTTAGTTCAAGTTTGATTTGTTCACAAAACAACTAAACCAAATCTCTTTGCGAATAGTTATTTTGCTCACCCTAAATTCTATCAGGTAATTAATCGCACTCTCGTGCCTAACCAATTATCCTAAGAGCTAAGTTCTAGGTGATCAGTCTAGAATTAGCTTTGAGAACAACTTAAGGCGAAGAACTAATTCAGATGGTGAATCTTAATCATTCAATTAACATAACATTCAGAGAAAAACCTTATGAGAACCCTGAACCTAACAAGAGAACTACTCAGACATGGTAATTGAAACAATAAACATGACTGAAATAATACTCAGATAAATAATAAAAAGTAGAGTAACAAGAGGGTTCGAAATCTTCTCTTTGACGAACAGAGTCTCAGACTTGTCTTCTTCAGAAAGCTCTCTCACCAAAAACCAGAATTGAATAAAGCGTCATCAAGTGTTAGCCAAAGTGGCTTAAAAACCTAACTTAAACTCCTAAAACACGTTCTGGGCTTAATTGTAAATAATAAAGTCTTCCGGGCAATTTTGCAATTCTTCAACTCTTCATAAAAGTCGCGACTCGTGTCTTGCTGCAGTAAGTATCGACCGATACTAGGGTAGTGTCGATCGATACTGGGGCTTCAAATCGGGTACTCAGCTACACAAACTTCTGCTTTAATCCAAATTGCTCCAAAAAGCTCAAATATCTCCAATTATGCTCCAAACGTGCTAAAACCTGTAAAAGACTCTAAAACACTACAAAATAGTAGAAAGACTCTATAAATCGGACTTATATCATGGCTTAAAAGGGGTAAAAACCATGATATATCACTTCACACCATTCTTCTTCAATAGATTCTCAAAGACTTTGTTGATGAAATGAGATCCACCATCGCCTATCACAACTCTTGGTACTCCAAACCTTGAGAAAATGACAGATTTGAACATCTTAAGAACCACCTTGGAGTCATTTGTAGGACTGGCCATTGCTTCGACCCACTTTGACACATAGTCCACATCAACAAGAATGTACTTATTCACATAAGAACATAGTCCACATCAACAAGGATTACCCATGAAGTCTATTCACCAGCAGTCAAACAGCTCAACGTCCAGTATGAAATTCTGAGGCATCTCATTTCTCTTGCTAATGTTTCATTGCCTTTGACAGACATCACACTTATAAATAAAAGCACGAGCATCTTGGAACATGGTAGGCCACTAGAACCCAGCCTGCAATACCTTAAACACCGTCTTGAAGGTAGCAAAATGTCCTGCGTAATCTGACCCATGGCAATGGAAGAGAATACCTGGAATTTCTTCCTCTGAAACACATCGCCTAAAAATGCCATCAGAACACTGCTTGTACAGGTACGGCTCATCCCAGAAATAATGTCTTATATCACGCAGAAATTTCTTCTTCATGTACCCTGCAAAACCTTCTGGCTCCACCTCTGCAGCTAGATAATTGGCTATCTCACCAAACCAAGGAATCTCATGAAACTTAGCATCTTCAGGGGGCACAACATCAATTGCGTAAATGTTTTCTTCATGGAGAAAGTCGTTTATGGGGACTTCCTCTTCTACGCGCAGCCTGGACAAGTGATATGTAACCCCATTTTTGACCCCTTTCTTGTCCTTAACCTCGATGTCAAATTCCTGTAGCAAGAGCATCCATCGCAACAGTTTAGGCTTGGTATCTTTCTTAGAGAATATATACCTCAAGGGAGCATGGTTTGTATGAACGATGACCTTGGAGCCCGCAAGATATGTCGGAATTTCTCACAATCATAGACAACTGCAAGAAGCTCCTTCTCTGTAGTAGCATACTTGCATTGTGCATCATCAAGAGTTCTGCTTGCATAATAAATGACATGCAACCTCTTCTCCTTTCGCTGCCCCAAAAAAGCTCCCACAGCATAGTCATTGGCGTCACACATCACCTCGAAAGGTAATTCCCATTCTGGTGGCTACACAATGGGTGCGCTCACAAGTTGTCCCTTGATTGTGTGGAAGGCTTCCAAGCACTCATCATTGAAGTCGAACTTCACATCCTTGCACAACAGCTGCGTCAGAGGTCTAGCAATCTTGGAGAAGTCTTTGATGAACCTCTTGTAGAAACCAGCATGCCTAAGAAAACTCTTGATGCCTTTGACATAATTTGGTGGTTGTAGACTTGTCATAACCTCGATCTTGGCTTTGTCAACCTCGATCCCCTTCTCTGAAATCTTGTGGCCTAAGACAATCCCATCCTTCACCATGAAATGGCATTTCTCCCAGTTCAAGACCAGATGCTTCTCCTCACAGCGCTTGAGTACCCTGCACAAATTACAAAGACAAACAGCAAAAGAAGATCCATAGACAGAAAAATTGTCAATGAAAACCTCCATTATGTCTTCAATCATGTTAGTGAAAATCGACATCATGCAGCGCTGCAACATGGCTGGCGCATTACACAAGCCAAATGGCATTCTGCGATAAGCAAAAGTGCCATAAGGACATGTGAATGTGGTCTTGTCCTGGTCATCTAGATGAATTGGGATATAAAAGAAACCAGAATAACCATCTAGAAAACAGTAGTACGGGTGGTTAGCCAATCTCTCAAGCATTTGATCAATAAAAGGCAGAGGAAAATGATCTTTACGAGTTGCATCATTCAATTTCCTATAATCAATGCACATTCTCTGACCAGTGACAATTCTAGTTGGGATCAACTCATTCCTATCATTCTTAACTACTGTCACACCACCTTTCTTAGGTACTACATGCAGTTGACTCACCCATGTACTATCAGACATAACATATGTGATACCAGCCTCTACAAGTTTCATTATCTCTTTCTTTACAACATCTTTTAGATTCGGGTTTAACCGTCTCTGATGTTCTATAGAAGTCCTCGATTCATCCTCTAGATGTATCCTATGCATGCAAAGATCTGGTGAGATTCTTGTAATGTCATCTAGAGAATAACCTAATGCTCTACGATATTTTCTCAGTTCGCACAAGAGTAAGGCAGTCTCAGCATTGTTCAATTCAGCATTGGATGATTACAGGATATGTGGAGTTAGGACCAAGAAATGTGTACCTTAGCCCAGTGGGAAGTGGTTTGAGCTTGATTTTTGGAGCTTTCAGCTCGCTCCATGGATTGATAGCAGGTGCAGAAGGCTCAACAGTTGGCGATTTCTCTGCAGCTCCATCAAGTGCGACAAAAGCTACCATCTTCTCTACTCTCGCGCTGGAATCAAGCATCTTTGCATAACCAGTTGTGTCCTCGCTCAAGTACCCAAACTCACTCTCAGATTGTGTCAAAGCGATCTCAAGAGGATCATCTATCAGCATCTCGTATGACACTCCCTCAGTGGCTTCATAAATGCAGTCAACCCAGAATGTATGTCCATCTATTGTTGGCTTCTTCAGCAGCTTATCCACTTCGAACTTCATTACCAAGTCACCCAAATGAAGATCAATTTTTCCTTTTTGTACGTCAATGATGGCTCCTGCTGTAGCCAAGAAAGGTCTTCCCAAGATGAGAGGATCTTTTGGCTCTGTGTCTAACTCAAGAACCACAAAATCTGCTGGAATATAGCCATTACTAATCTTCACCGGCAAATCCTCTAGAATACCCAGTGGTATCTTCACAGAACGATCAGCAAAAACCAAGGAGACTCTAGCTGGCTTGAACGAGGTAAGACCAAGACGCTTAGCCACAGAGTAAGGCATGAGATTCACACTAGCTCCCAAATCGCAGAGAGAGCGCTCAAAGGTTATCGCTCCAATTTACACAAAAAGCACAAATCTCCCTGGATCACCCAAATTCTTAGGCATCCTACCTTGCAACAAAGCGCTGCACTCCTCTGTGATCATCATCACACCTTCCTCACTAGTGATTTTGTTGGTGACCATGTCTTTCACGTACTTTTTCAAGGCAGGAACCATCTGAACTACATCAACAAAGAGAAGTCTCACAGAAATTTCATTCACAAGCGCCTTGCATTTCGCCTGCTCAAGATTTTTTTGTGACTTCTTTGGGCGCTTAGGATACGGAACCTTAGGCACATAGACACGTGCTGGTGGAGCTACAGGTTCCTCAACGACCACCTGAGGTTTAGACGAAGTATTTGTCTCTTCTGCTGCACCATCATCTTCTAAGTCTATGATCTAAGGATTCTTCTTGTTCTTTTCAGGATCAACCACAGTTTCAATCTCCTTCCCATTCCTCAATGTGATTGCTTGGACAAACTCATTTCCTGGATTTTCTTCACCTTTCCCTGGAAGAACTCCACTAGGCCTCTTAATCGCTTCTGCTGTCTGAGCTACCTGAGTGTCAAGCTTCTTCACATGAGTCTGGATGGCTTCAAACTTGTTGTTGAGATCCTGGTACATCCCATCTACCTTGACATTCATCTCATTAGCCGTCTTCTGCTGATTAATCATCAACTGATGCATCATTGCTTCAAGCTTAGACTCCTGGTTAGGCTGAGAGTTAGAGAATTGTTGTTTCTGCTGGAAACCACCCTGATTCTAAAAATTGTTCTGCCCCTGATTTTCCACGAACGATTTTCCCTGAAAATTCTGTGCAAATGGCCTCTGTCCATGATTCTGCACGCCTGTCTGCTGAATTCCCTTAGAGAAAATGCTGACGCCCTGGTGTTGCACAGACGGTTTCGGCTACAAATTGTGCAGTCCCTGATTTTGCACGCCAGTTTGCTGTGGATAAACTTGATCTTGAGGATTCTCAACATTTGTGCTTCTGTAAGATAGGTTGGGATGATTTATGTAGTTCTGGTTGAACCCCTTACTGAAAAATCCCTGGTTTTACACGTAGTTCACCTCATCCCCATTTTCTGGCTCTCCTTCGGCAACCTCCTGGTAGAATCCATCTTCTCCGGTGTCCTCACAATAGTTAACAGCATGTTGATTCCCCTTAAGGAGCGCATCTATAGCATTAACTTTTGCGAAAAGCTTATCCATCCTCTGTCTCTCAACACTGTTAACACGTTGTGTTCTATCATACTCAGGATTACGATGACTTGAACTCGCAGAAAGATTCTCAATAAGTTCATACGCCTCCTCCTTGGTCTTTGCCATGAAGTTACCATTACTGGCTGCATTCAGACAATTCTTGGAATCCCAATCTACTCCATCATAGAAAATGTTCAACACCTGCTCATCTGAATAGCCATGATGAGGACATTCTCTGATATATTCTATGAACCTCTCCCAAGCTTCATTAAAAGGTTCCCCACTATTCTGCTGAAACTGGGTGATCTTAATCCGGAGTGGAGCTGTCTTGGTTTTGGTGTAGAACTGATCCAAGAAAGCTGATCTGGTTGCATCCCAAGAAGTCAGAGAACCAGGTTCAAGAGATTTCAGCCACCTCGCTGCTCGATCAACCAAAGAGAAAGAGAAAAGTTTGCACTTCAAAGAATCAGCAGGGACTCCATTCAAGCTTGTAGTGCTGCAAATCTCTTCGAACATCTCAATGTGATCCATGGGATTTTCTAAGGCTTTCCCACAGAAATACGTGATGACTCTCGACAAGAGCGATGATCTGAGGCTTAATCTCAAAGTTCTGCCTCTGAATAGGGTGTGGGCATATAGCAGCCCTGTCTTGATAGAACTGGTGAGGAGTATCAATGCCCCCAATACAACTACTCTTCAGCTTGTCTCTGAGCAGTAGCGGCTACAGCAGCAGCGTCGTGATCTTCAGCTTGTCTCTGAGCAGCAGCGGCTACAGCAGCAGCGTCGTTTGGATCAACGTCATCATTGCGAGCATGAAGAAGAGGGTTTATGGGATTCCCTTCCGCGTCATACTCGATTTGATTATTGTCATCGACGAGTGGATTTTGGAGATCACGGTTTTCTCGTTCTATTCGTGCTAACTATTCGTTGTTCACCTGAAGCAGATTGCTAGAACCTGAGCTCCTTGTCATACACCTGAAACACACGAGAGAGAGCAAAAATAAAACTAGTTAGTAAGACAAAAATAAATTTTTAGTCTGAACTTTCGTCCAAGACTCGTACGCAACGTTTTTGGTCCCCGACAACGGCGTCAAAACTTGAAAAACTCAAAGTTTAACTTGATAAATAACTACTGTAAGAGCACAGCAAAAGTTGTAGTATGTAGGGGTCGAATCCACAGACACCAAGTGAAACATTACGAGAATGCATGATAAAAGTAAATCTAAGACGAATGTTATGATTTGTGGTTTTATGAATGAACTAAAAACTAAGAATGCAATTTAAACGATGTAAGTTCGAATGGAGTAATCTTCATGTAATTCGCAGGAATCCAAGACTCACTAAACAGATTATCGAACATGGAATGAATTAAGAACCGTTCTCGAACTCAAACATGAATTTCGAACTAGCCCACTATCGTGGCACTAACTACTATGCCTAATAACCTAAGTATATAAACTGTCGTTTGACCTTAGAATTCTAGGCACGCATTAAAGTTCATGTTTGATAAGTTCACAAATCGCCTTAGTATCAGCTTTCGTTGGCTAAGGATGATTTGCCCATCTAAGTTCTTTTAGGAAACCTAAAACACTTTTGATGAATAGATTAATCCTAAGATCATAAACTAGGTGATCAATCTAGTCTAAGCCTTAAACTCAACAAAAGATGAAGAACTCTATGTAATTCCCTATTCTAACAGATCCGTTTCAGTGATTCATGAAAATCCTTTGCAACCCTAAAAACCTAACAGGAAGATTACTCAGACATGGAAGCAGAGAAAACACAGAGATATGAAGATGAATTCATAATCAAATAAAAATAAATCCAAAGGGTTCAGAAATCTTCTCAGAGTATGCGAATAAGAGATTAGTCTCCCCAAAAGCTTACAAGTGCCAAGTATCGATGAAAAAGAAAAGCGTAGCCTAAACAATGGCTGAAAATAGAATATATAGGTCTAAAATAGGTTTTTTCTCAGATCAAGGGCGAAACCGGTCCAAAACAAGGAAAACCGAAATTTTATGACGCATTCAGCTCGTTTTCACGTCCGTTCTTTGCTCTTGACACCTAAAACTCCATCCAAACGTCTTTCGGTCTGAAAAGACTCGATAAACACTAAAAAGACTCGAAAACACTTGAAAACATGGGTTAGAATGCGTTAAAAACGCAACACATTACCATTCTCCATTGTGGTATGAAAAAGGGACTCTAGACACTCACCATCCAATGCAAGGGCTTCCTCATCATTACCATAACCTATCGTCACACAACTACCCACATACTCAACTCTTGGAGCTTGAACCTAATTACCCTCATAAGTGATCGTCCTGCAAAGTCCATATGATGGAGGCTTCATTGGGTAAAAGAGCTTATCATTCACGTTCATGAGCACTACCCTTTTGTTCGCAAAGTCTATGCTTGCACCGGTGGTATTGAGGAACGGAGTCTCAAGAAGAAGAGGGAGCTTTTTGGTTTGTCCCATCTCCATGACAATGAAGTCCGTTGGTACAAGACACTCTCCGATCTTGAGAGGATAGTCTTCAACAAGGCCAAGCGGTTTCTTTGAAGAAGAGTCTCCAAACGTGATAGTGGAGGGGTAATCTTCCATACTCTTGATCCTAAGACTCTTAACCATCTCCAAGGACATGACGTTCACACTCGAGCCCGAGTCACACAAAGCATCATCTATCTTCAAGTCTCCAAGTGAGCAAGTGATGGAGAACTTACCGGGGTTCCCAAGCTTAGGGATAGACTTAGGCTCAACCCTTGTTATGCTTGGTGAATCAAAGACCGCCATAAGCTCTTCCACTTTCTCTCGGTTCTCAAGTATGCTTTTGATGAACTTTTGGTGTTGTGAGACTTGAGATAAATCACTCTCACTAGGCAAAGGTGCTCCAATCTTATCCATGTTTGCCTTGAAGCTTGAAATCACTTTCTTTTGTGCCTTGGTGAGAAAACGACCGGGAATGGAAGTGGAGGCTTATATGGAGAAGGTCCAATGCAAGAAGCTTTTTTCTTAGATGTCATATGTGTCTCCAAGTTCTTTTCTTTAACCATGTTCTTGAGGGGCTTCTCAACCTCCATTTGAGTAGAGATCACTTGCTCTTCATGTATGCCTTTACCCTTTTCCTCAACAAAAACCGGATTTTAGGGACCTCTATGATGTCAATGCACACAATCAAGCAATTTCCCTTAGCCTAGAACACTTAAACAAGAATAATCCACTCTCACTTTGCTAATTAACTTAATCAAGATCAAATTCTCATTTGTGAAAAGTTAATTACCAAGCATGAATCACAAGTTCTAATAGCCATAATACTTCTTAGACAACTACTCTCATAGGCTAAGCAAGCAAAATTTCTTTTCTAGTTCTTTAGGGAATTTCATCGAACACCTTGTGGGTGTGAAATTCCCTATGTTCTAGATAAGCTTTCTCAAGACAAATCTAGCATTACTACCACTAAATAAGAAAGGGAAGAAGTAATCGTCTAAGCTCTCGACATCAAAGATCAATCACGAAATCCCCTAATCCACCTCACCTATGAGCTCTAAAAAGAACTACTCACTAATCATGAAGAACACACCAAAGCTCATGAAAGAGGTGTTGTTAATCATGATTAGAGAATAGGAAGATGAAAGATTAAAGGGAAATTAAGAGAAACAAACTTTAAATTGCATAAAAAGAAAGATATCTCTTACAAAATCTCAAGAACACTTAAAAGGAAATAGTTTTTTTTTTTAAAAAGGGAAGAAGAGCCAGGAAGATTAGGTCAAGGTCTATTTATAAGGGAGGTCCACGTCCAGGTCAGAGGGTGTCTACACCGGCCAGTGGTTGTCCGGTGTGGCTTGGTCGGTGCTGCTATGAGCATAACTCGTTTGGGCGCCAGACAAATATGTCCTTGCTAAATCTGATGTATCTTTCGACCCAATGCTCAGAATGATTTAAAACCACCTCCAGATGACAGCTAACTCAATTATCTACAACTTATATAAAGACCTCCGAAGCTAAATCCGAATATAAATTCTTCATCTGGCCTAATCTTTTAGTCACTTTGGCTGGCTTCGATGAGGACGGATTTTGGACTTGTGACACCGGGTGGATATTGGCCGATTCATGTGGTCGGTGCTTGCTCCGGTCTCAAAACCGACCAGGTGACACCGGGTGAAGGTGGGTCAGTGTTCCCTTCTGTCTTGACACCGATAAAGGACACCGACCAAAGGTGGGTTGGTGTTGATCGAAGGTCTCGCGGCCAGACAGACATATCCTTGGTAAACTTGCCATATCTCCTTAACCTATCCAAATTCCTTGCAACCACTTCCGGACGAAAGCTAGCTCAATTTTCTATAATTTCTATGCAGACCTTCGAAGCTAAATCCGAATATAAGTTCTTCATCTGGCCTGATCGTTTAGTCACTTCGGTTGGCTTCGATGAGGACAGATTGTGGGCTTGTGACACCGGGTGGACATTGGCCGGTGCATGTGGTCGGTGCTTGTTTTTGTCTCAACACCGACCAGGTGCACCTACCAAAGGTGGGTCGGTGTTGAAGTCTTGAAGCTGGACACTGAGTGGCTATTGGTCGGTGTTATGGGTCGGTGTCATGGGTAGGTGTTGTTCGATGGTCTCGCGCCAGATGGACAAGTACTTAGTAAAATTGCCATATCTCTTGAACTACTTATCCAAATGACCTGCAACCACCTCGAGGATACATCTAACTCATTTTTTCATCATCGTCATGAAGATCGTTGAAGCTAAAACCGATTTAAAACCCTTCGTCCGGCAATATCTTCCAGACACCTCGAGTGAACTTTGCCTTCTCTTTTGCTCCATCACTCCAATCATCCCCAAAACGTCTCCAAGCACCTATAAAACACTCCAAATGATGCAAGACTCACTAGGACCTAATGTTAACTAGCTAGACTCTAATTTAGACCAAAACACTAAAGAAATCTATGAAATCACATGTAAGAGACCCAAAATATTAAGTTAAATGCATTCTAAAACGGGTAAAATATGAAAATATCAACTCCCCCAAACTTATTGTTTTGCTTGTCCTCAAGCAAACAAACAAGAACAAGAAGAGAGAGAGGGTTGAAGGTGGGAACTCCAATCCAAAAGCATCACAAGAAGAGATCGAATTCAACGTCCAAGTTTGTAATTCTAAAATGCATCAAGTGAGTCTACTCCAAAAGAGTTAGCCATTTCTATTTCCACATTCAGCAAGCCCAAGTCCCAACCTACACAAGTATTCTTATCATTCGACCCTTTAACATTCTTTAGTTGTTTGGCGTGAATCATTTTTGTGCAACTAAAACGATCCCATTTGGCTAAGGGATGGTTTTGAGACAAAAGTGATCTCAACATATGTGGTGGTTTCCGAGCAAAGGGATCTCACAAAAAGAATCAACTATAGCAAAATGCTAAGAGTAAAGCCCAATTGATGTATACAAGGATGACTCCCATCTACCCCAATGCCCTATATTAACTAACCTCTTATTCTCTAAACCCATGTTGACTTTTCCTAAGCTACCCTTTTCCAAAGGCCTTTTGCCTTCATGTCCCACATGTTTCACCACTTCTTCTCCTTTCAAACACTTAGGGGATTTTCTTCTTCACCTTATGAACGAATATTTGGCTTTCAAAATTTCATTTTCTTATCTCTTCTTTTGCTTTCTCTACTCTCTTTCATTTCTTTTCTAGCTTGCCTTAGCCATTTTTGGCTTCTTATCTTTCTTTTCAAAGCTAGAGACAACTTTTCTTTATCAGTTAGAGCTAACCCAACTATTCCCTTGCCAACCAATGATGCCGAGCTAGTTCTATATGGAAGCTTCTCCTTGTCGTTCTAAACTCAACACTTTTTGCCTAGTTGATTCGAAAAAGGCCTCACGACACTCACAATTGTTTTTGGCTTAAAGGACGGTTTGGTTACGAGAATGGTTAATCGTTCCAATGATGGGAAATCGGCTATTTGAGCTAACAAAGAGTGGTAAAAGGGAAAAGATAGCTCAAATACGTATATCGGTATCCATGAGATCATCTTTTGTTGCACAAACACGATAATTAAGAGTCAATGTTAAGGTTTTTATGAGTAGGGTCGAATTTCAATTCACAACTTGCTTCAATCAAGACAAGAACATTGATGCATGAGATCTAAAGATGGTGCATCCTTACTTTCAAACTCACTTAAATGCATTAGACAACTACGAACATGGGCGTTGAACTAATTTCTTAATGTGATACTCTACAAGGATGAACTAATTTCTTAATGTGATACTCTACAAGGATCATCATTGCTCCCAATGCAATTGCAATGCAACCTATATGCAAACTAGACTCAATCCTACACATGAAATGCAACTAGATGATTTCTTTGAGCTTGAACTTCGTCATGCTTGTAACCCATCACCTCTCTAGCATCGACCTTAGAACCGTATAGAAGGTTAGAGATCTCTTCAATTGCCCTTTCATGCTCACTAATCGTCTTCAATACCACGGCTTGTTCTTTAACCTTCTCCTTGCTAGCAACCATCGATTCTTCATATTGGGAGCCATGGAGGGGTTTCTCAATCTCTATTAGAAACTCCTCATTCTCATCAATCAAATGCTCCTCTTGGCTCTCATCGACTTTTCCTTTGAGCTTCTCCATGGGTTTATTAGAGAGGAGCTCAAAGGAAAAGTCGATGAGAGCCAAGAGGAGCATTTGATTGATGAGAATGAGGAGTTTCTAATAAAGATTGAGAAACCCCTCCATGGCTCCGAATATGAAGAATCGATGGTTGCTAGCAAGGAGAAGGTTAAAGAACAAGCTGTGGTATTGAAGACGATTAGTGAGCATGAAAGGGCAATTGAAGAGATCTCTAACCTTCTATAAGGTTCTAAGGTCGATGCTAGAGAGGTGATGGGTTACAAGCATGACGAAGTTCAAGCTCAAAGAAATCATTTAGTTGCATTTCATGTGTAGGATTGAGTCTAGTTTACTTAATTAAGTACCTTGATTAATATTCTCCAAATGTTTGAGCTTAGAAGCCATGGTTTCAAGCCTTGTGTTGAGCTCATTGTAGGAGCAATCTATCCTTGTTTTAGTTCTCGGCTTGACCCTTGAGTATTTGTTGAAACATCCCATTAAGGTCAAAGTTTTGGCTTCCTTATAAATTGTTCTTGGAGACAAACCCTTGAGGTGAAAAGTTGTACCCTTTGCCTTGATTATGATGATTTGGATTATATCCTTGATAGCCACAAACAAGGTTCACCTCACATTGACGATCTTGACAAGCTTCAACATCATGTCTCTCATTGTAGCTTTCATCACTCTTGGCAAAGTTCTCAACAAGTAGCTCTCCTTGCTCCATGGTGAGGTTTGCAAAGCGCCCTTTGCTAGCTGCATCTAATTCCCATTTGTGATCCTTATAAACTCCCCAATAGAAGATATTAAGGATAGCTTGTTTCTTGAACCTATGATGGGGGCAATCTCGAGTGTATCATTTAAGTATCTCCCATGCCTAATGAAAGGTCTCATGGATGCCTTGTTTGAAGCTTAAGATGTCCTTCTTAGTTTGGATCGTTCTTTGTGTGGGATAGAACTTTATAAGGAATATCCTCTTGCAATCTTCCCAAGAATTGACCAAGTGAGATGGTAATGCTCTCTCCCATTGGCTTGCTTTCTCTCCAAGAGAAAATGGAAACAAGATGAGCTTGATACTATCTTGGGGCACTCCTCCAGTCTTAAATGTGTCACACAACCTCTCAAAGGAGTCCAAATGATCATAAGGGTTCTCCACTTTCGTCCCCAAAAACCTAGACTCTTGAATCAACCTAACCAAGCTTGCTTTGATCTCATAGGCCTTGGCTTCATTTGGAGGAGGGTGGATTCCATACCTCAATCCACGATAACAAGGAGTGTCAAAGCTTCCAATTATTGCCTTGTTCTTTGGAGCTTAGGTCGGACTTGATGCCAATTCTTCAGGTTGTGGCATTTCTTGGGGTTTTGGAGCTTGAGGAATGCTTCTTTGGTTGTCCACCTCTTGAGGTTGTAGATATTCAAGAATGTCTTTTTGATTGACCACCTCAAACACCTCGATTGATCTTGTCTTCTGATATACTTGGTTTTTACCGTTTTTAACGTATGTTTTGGCGTTTCTTTTAAGTGTTTTATCGAGTCAGTCCGTTTTTAGAGTCCTTTATTTAGATATCTCAGGTAAAAAGGCGTTTAAGGAAGAAATTGGAGTTACGAGGGCAAAAACGCATGGAACCGTGAAGAAAATAGCACAATCGACCGATGCAACACCACCAGAAGATTCCCCATTGACCGATGCAGAATGAAGCCGGTCGATGCAGCCGATTGATGCAACATGCCCCGAGGATCACCAATCGATCGATGTAGAGAGTGCATTGATCGATGCAACACACCCAAAGAATCGGCAATCGATCGATGCAAGGTGTCCAGAGAAACGACAATCGACCGATGCAAGGAGTGCATCGGTCGATGTAGGCCGACGAGAAGAAAAGGGAAACTTCTGATTTTCCTGTTTTGCCCTAGAAACTGCCTATTTTGACCTAATTCGACCTAGAACCTATATATACTCTATTTTAGCCTCTTTGACGGCACCGCTTTTTACAGACACTTTTCACCGCTCTTTATTCTATTCAAATTATTTGCTCTTGATCATTGTAAGCTTTAGAGAAGAATCTTGACATCTATTGAGAAGAATTCTAAACCCTTTCTCTCTTAATCTATACTATGTCTTCTTCATCTCTTTGTTTGTTCTCTGTTTCCATGTCTGAGTAGTTCATTAGTTAGGTTTAGGGTTTCAAGGGGATCCATGAATCATTGAATTAGACACAAATATGGATTTATCTTTTGTGGTTTTCGCTTATTGTTGTGTTTATTGCTTAGGCTTGAGCTGACCGCTAGGTCTATGAACTAGGGCTTAATCTAAGAGCGCGGAAGTGTATTAGGTTGCTAGAAAGATCATAAGCGAGCGAATTGTCCTTAGCCTGCGGAAGTTGATGTTAAGGCGATCGTGAACATATTGAACCTGCTCGTTAATGCTTATCTAGAATCCTATGCCAACGGAAGTTAGGATTTTAGGGTGCTAGGTTTAGTAACCATGAGCACGGAAGTGGAAGGATAGATATTTATGTTTGAGTTAGAAACTTGTGTTTAATTATTCCCTGAATAGTTGTTTGATTCGTGATATCTAGATTCCTGAGAATAAACCCTTGATCTAACGTGTTTCCTTTATTGAATTTACATCGTTTTTAATTGCTTTCGCTACTTTTCCAAACCAACCATATTTCTGTCTTAGCTTAGTTTCATAATTGTGAGAATTGTAGCGTAACCTTGGTCTATGTGGATTCGATCTTAAAGTACGGCATTGACAACCGTTATGATTGCGGTAGTGTAAACTTTAGTATTAATTGACTAGGTGAAAACACTTAAATCATCTTCCCATATCTTTTCTTTTGATTTTGGTACCTTTGAAAGCACAATAGAACTAAGAAAGAAAAGTTAGTAACAATAAATAAGAGAAAATTCATCATGTCAACAAGATGCATGCACTTAGCGATATGCATTAACATAGTGTAAACAAAACCTTAGTCGCAAGCAAAATCTAAATCCTAATGGTTATTGTTATTGCCTCCCCGGCAACAGCGCCAAATTGATAATGAATATTTAGTATCTAATACCAATTACCCAAATGCTCTATTGTTATAGCACTTGAGGATCAATCCAAGGAGGCACAAAGAATAACATACTAGGAATGCAAGAAATCACTTAATCTAAGCAAATTCAAACAAGGTTTTATCTAATGATCCTAATAAAAATAAAGACAAGACAATAAATAAGCAAACAAGCTAAGCAATTAATTAAACAAGATTAACAAATAAGATAGAGTCAAGCCCTTGGGTGAGGTTATTGATTTTGAGGACCTCTATGATCAATCTATGATGTCAATTCACACAATCAAGCAGTTTCCCTTAGCCTAGAACACTTAAACAAGACTAATCCACTCTCATGGTCTTAATCACTTTGCTAATTAACTTAATCAAGATCAAATTCTCATTTGTGAAAAGTTAATTACCAAGCATGAATCACAAGTTCTAATAGCCATAATACTTCTTAGACAACTACTCGCATAGGCTAAGCAAGCAAAATTTCTTATCTAGTTCTTTGGGGAATTTCACCGAACACCTTGTGGGTGTGAAATTCTCTATGTTCTAGATAAGCTTTCTCAAGACAAATCTAGCATTAATACCACTAAATAAGAAAAGGAAGAAGTAATCTAAGCCCTAGAAATCAAATATCAATCACGAAATCCCCTAATCTACCTCACCCATGAGCTCTAAAAAGAACTACTCACTAATCATGAAGAACACACAAAATCTCATGAAAGAGGTGTTGTTAATCATGATTAGAGAATAGGAAGATGAAAGATTAAAGGGAAATTAAGAAAAACAAACTTTAAGTTGCATAAAAATAAAGATATCTCTTACAAAATCTCAAGAACACTTAAGAGGAAAGAGTTTTTTGTAAAAAAAAAGGGAAGAAGAGCCAAGAAGATTAGGTCAAGGTCTATTTATAAGGGAGGTCCACGTCCAGGTCAGAGGGTGTCTACACCGGCCAGTGGTTGTCCGGTGTGGCTTGGTCGGTGCTGCTATGAGCATAACTCGCTTGGGCGCCAGACAGACATGTCCCTGCTAAATCTGATGTATCTTCCGAATCACTGCTCAGAATGACTTACGAGCACCTTCAGATGACAGCTAACTCAATAATCTACAACTTATATGCAGACCTCCGAAGCTAAATCCGACTATAAGTTCTTCATCTAGCCTGATCTTTCAGTCACTTCGGTTGGCTTCGATGAAGACGGATTTTGGACTTGTGACACCGGGTGGACATTGGCCGGTGCATGTGGTCGGTGCTTGTTTCTGTCTCAACACCGACCAGATGCACCTACCAAAGGTGGGTCGGTGTTGATGTCTTGAAGCTGGACACCGAGTGGCTGTTGGTCAGTGTCATGGGTCAGTGTTGTTCGATGGTCTCGCGCTTGACGGACATGTACTTGGTAAAATCGCCATATCTTTTGAACTACTTATCCGAATGACCTGAAACCACCTTCCGGAGACAGCTATCGCATTTTTCGATCATGTTTATGAAGACCGTTGAAGCCAAATCCGATTGTAAATCCTTCGTCCGGCCAGATCTTTCAGACACCTCGGGTGAACTTTGCCTTCTCTTTTGCTTCATCACTTCAATCATCCCCAAAATGTCTCAAAGCACATATAAAACACTCCAAATGATGCAAGACTCATTAGGACTTAATGCTAACTAGCTAGACTCTAATTTAGACCAAAAGACTAAAGAAATCTATGAAATCACATGCATGAGACCCAAAATACTAAGTTAAATGCATGCTAAAACGGGTAAAATATGAGAACCATTCCAATGATGGGAATCTGCTATTTAAGCTAACAAGAGGGTGGTGAAGTGGATAAGAAAGCCCAAATATGTGTGTGGTATCCATGAATTCACTATGAGATGCATAAACATGATAATTAAATGTCAAGATTATGGTTCTCACTTAAGTATGATTGGACTCGATTCACAACTTGCTTTAGCTAAGACATGAGTAATAAAACACGAGATCAAAATATGGTTCATCTTTGATTTCAAACTCAATCAAAAGCATCGAACAACTAGCAACGAGGGCATTGAACCAAGCTCTTAAAATGATACTCTACAAGAATGTTTCTCTCAATGCACGTGAGTGCAAACCTATATGATGTGCATTTAGATTCACTTTTAATCATGAAATGCAACTAGATGATTTCTTTTTCAAAAAATTTCAAATTTTTTCAATTTTTGCGAATGCATGATATGCATGAGACTCAAGGTGCAAAAATCAAAATAAGAACACAAAACACATGATTAGATACCGGTCTCTCCCCCAAACTTAAATCACACTGTCTCGGTGTGAAATAAATTCAAGGAAAAAACCCAAAATAAAAGATGAAATGCAAAGACTCAAAAGAAAATAGTTGCTTACAATGGAGGAGTGGTACTATGGGAATGGAGAGAATGGAGAGCTTTCCAACATCAAACATCGTTGTGCTTTGCCACGACCTTGCTACCATCAAGAACCTTGCAACCATTTAACAAAAACATCAAAAAGCACTTAAAAGGTAGAAAGTATTTACAAAGATAGACATGGGAATGTCTCCCAAGTGCGCTTTGTTAAATGTCACTAAGCTCGATGTTTGTTACCCTTTAGGCGGGTGTGAGAGGAGTGTGAGCACTCCTTGCTTAAGCACCTTGCTCATGACCTCTTGAAGACCGGCTTGTCCTTTCTCTTTAAGCTCCGGTGTGAGGATTGCCTTAATCGAGGTAAAAGGCTTGGACCGTCCCCTACACTTGACCTTGTATTCAATCACCCCATCTTCATGTTTCCAAGGAGGGAGTATCATGGTAGAAGGCTGGTCTAGCATGGACCCATCCCCATCAAGCGTGCTTGGTCCATTTTTAACCTTGGTCTTGGTCCCCTTCTTAGCACTCTTGCTACTCTCAACTCCATTCTCCATTGCGGTATGGAAAATGGACTCTAGGCACTCACCATCCAATGCAAGGGCTTCCTCATCATTACCATAACCCATCATCGTACAAATACCCACATACTCAACTCTTAAAGCTTGAACCTCATTACCCTAACAAGTGATCGTCCCGCAAAGCCCATATGATGGAGGCTTCATTGGGTAAAAGAGCTTATCATTCACGTTCTTGAGCACTACCCTTTTGTTCGCGAAGTCTATGCTTGCATCGGTGGTATTGAGGAACGGAGTCCCAAGAAGGAGAGAGAGCTTTTTGGTTTGTCCCATCTCCATGACAACAAAGTCCGTTGGTACAAGACACTCGACGATCTTGAGAGGATAATCTTCAACAAGGCCAAGCGGTTTCTTTGAAGAAGAGTCTCCAAACGTGATAGTGGAGGGATAATCTTCCATACTCTTGATCCCAAGACTCTTAACCATCTCCAAGGACATGACGTTCACACTCGAGCCCGAGTCTCACAAAGCATCATCTATCTTCAAGTCTCCAAGAGAGCAAGTGATGGAGAACTTACCGGGGTTCCCAAGCTTGGGGATAGACTTAGGCTCAACCCTTGTTATGCTTGGTGAATCAAAGACCGCCATAAGCTCTTCCACTTTTTCTCGGTTCTCAAATATGCTTTTGATGAACTTTTGGTGTTGTGAGACTTGAGATAAGTCACTCTCACTAGGAAAAGGTGCTCCAATCTTATCCATGTTTGCCTTGAAGCTTGAAAGCACTTTCTTTTGTGCCTTGGTGAGAGAACGACGGGAAATGGAAGTGGAGGCTCATATGGAGAAGGTCCAATGCAAGAAGCTTTTTTCTTATATGTCATATGTGTCTCCAAGTTCTTCTCTTTAACCATGTTCTTGAGGGCCTTCTACACCTCCATTTGAGTAGAGATCACTTGCTCTTGATAAGTAAGATTTTTCCTAGGAATCAATCCTTAAGTTTACTCATATCATCGTAGTACTTAAGGTGTCAATCCAATCGGGGTTTAGTTCAATGCAACAAGAATGCAAGAAACTCTCTAAGTTAAGCAAACAAAGGGAAATTGGTTTTATCTAACAAGCTAATGATTCAATTAAACAAAGCAAACAAGTAGCAAGAACTAAGCAACATTAAGACAATGATTAAAAAGAGGATCTTTGGGTAATACAATTGATTTGGGGGAATCTTAAACTAAGCAATGATGTCTACACAATCACACAAGTGTATTTCCTTAAGCCTAGAACACTAATCAAGATTAATCTAATATCTTAGCACTAATCACTTTGTTAATTACAAACTCAAGATCAAATTCTCATTTGTGAATAAGCAATCAACAAGCATAAAATAACAAGTTCCAATAGCCAAAATTCATCTTAGACAATCATTCTCATGAGCTAAGTGTGAAAATCTCTTATTTAGTTCATTTGAGAATTTCATCAAACACCTTGTGTGCATGAAATTCCCTATGATCTAGATTTAACTTTCTCAAGCCTAATCTAGTATTATAAACACTAAATAAGAAAGGAAACAAGACAATTAAGCTCTAGACATCAAAGATTAACAAAGAAACCCCCTAATCTACCAAACCCAAATGATATAAGAAGAACTACTCACTAATCATGAAGAACACACCAAATCTCATGAAAGAGGTGTTGTTAATCATGATTAGAGAATAGGAAGATGAAAGATTGAAAAGAAATTAAGAGAAACAAACTTTAAATTGCATAAAGACTCAAGATCTCTTTTACAATCACTTAGAACCCTAAAAGGGAAGGTTTTTAGCAAGAGAAAAAGAGATGTCCCCCAAAAATTAGGTCAAACAAATATATTTCTAGTGAATAGTGCGAACCGGGTCAACCCGGAACAAACCGGGTCAACCCGGAACAAACCGGGTATTGACCTAATCGGGTCTGGATCAGTTTGCAGCAGAAAGTTTGTACCGACTGATCCTGGGTCGGTACAAACCACTCGGCACAAATTCACTTCGTGCAGGTCGGACGGATGCTGGGTGCGGATTTAGCCGGCTAAAATAAGATTCGGGTCGATGCAAGGCGTGCCGGGTGAGTGCGGGATAAGTTTTTAGCTGGCAAAAGTCTGTCCAAGTGATCGTTGGTCTAGCACCGTTCGGTAGTACCGACCCAGGATGGGTCGGTACTAACTCTCATCGGGGTTTTTGTGCCGCGTCATTCCAGGTCGGTACGGGATAGCTCTTTGGATCGGCATAACTCTCTGCCTCAATACCGATCGGGCGTACCGCTCTTGGATCGGTCGGTGCGGGGCAAGAGAGGTGAATGCTGAGTGAATCGTGTTCAATCCAGGTGAGTGTGCTGGTCGGTTCTGGAGCGGTACGAATTGAGCTGTGGATCGGCATAAGTCTCTGTCCCAATACCAATCCAGTGTGCCGACCCAGGATGGGTCGGTACTGTCTTCTGGAAACAGCATTTTTGCCTTGGCCATTTCCTCTTGCTCCAAACCCGATCGAGCTTCGGTCCAAAGTCTCCAATCACCTCCAAGATGTCTCTGAATCCCTAGAAATCACTCCAAATCATTCAAGACTCACTAGGACCTAATGCAAAACATCCTATACTCTAATTGGGACTAGAACACTATGAGAATGCTATGAAACACATGCAAAAGAGATAAAGCCTAAGATAAATGAATGCTCAAATGATGTAAATTATGAGGATATCAGCTCTTCATGTATGCCTTTACCCATTTCCTCAACAAAAACCACATCATCTTCATTCCCAAGGGTCACCCCCCCCCCACCTTGTTTCTCAATGTCCTCATTGAGATTTGAGGGAAACTCTCTAGATGGAAGGTCATTATCATTTGGACCATAGAATAGCCCTAAAAACTCCTCAATTATGCGTTCTTGCTCATCATTGGAGGAAATGGCATTACAATACTCTTTTGGGTTTTGTATTGCCTTCCCGGGTAAAGAACTTTGAGGTGAGGAAGTTGCTCCCTTGGTTTCCATTTGTTTCACTTTGGAGCTCAATGCCTCAAGTTTGGTGTGGAGATCATTGTAGGAGCAAGCCACTTTGGTATGCATTTCCTCCATCTTCATTGCTCCATTAGCTTGACCTTGAAGAAGTTGTTGAAGCACGTTTTTCATATCAAGGTCTTTAGGGATATAGTTGTTACCTTGAGCTTGTTGAAAACCGGGTGGATGCATGAAATGAGCTTTGTTTTGGTAGCCTCCTTGGTTCCCTTGAAACTGATTTTGAATAACAAAGCTTTGTTGTTGAAACCCCTTTGATAGCCACCGTGGTTCCCAACGTAACGCACTTCCTCTTGATTACTCAAATCTATTATTTGTTCTTGGAACCCTTGATTTGCTTCAAAATCACCAACAAAGTGAACCGGCTTTGGAGAGGCATTGAGAAGCTTGTCAATCATAGTGGCTTGCTTATCCAACTTATCATTTAGAGCTTTCATCTCTTTGGTTCTTCGTTGCTCCTCAAAATCACTTGTGGTCCTTGTAGCCCGATCATACTCATCACTATAGGTTTCATCACTTAATGCAAGGTTCTCTACCAACTCCATTGCTTCATTCACCTCCTTGGCCAAGAAATTTCCATTGGAAACGGTGTCTATCAACATTCTTATCTTTGGAAGAGCTCCACGGTAGAGTGTGCTCAATAGAGAGGCATCGTTGAATGATGAGGACATTGCATGGTGTAGCCTCGAAATCTTTCCCACGCCTCGTTGAATGTCTCGTTGGTGCGTTGAGTGAAGCTCGAAATCTCGCTTCTAAGCTTTTCTGTCCTTGAAGGTGAGAAGAACTTTGCAAGGAAAGCCCTCTTGCATTCATCCCATGTAGTAATAGACCCTTGAGGTAGATTTTTCTCCCATTGGTGTGCCTTGTCCCCGAGTGAGAATGGGAATAATCGGAGTTTAAACCCATCCTCGAAGACTCCATTCATGTTTGTCAATCCACAAACTCTATCAAAATGATCAAGATGATCCAAGGGGTCTTCCACCGCCAAGCCATGAAACTTGTTACCTTGTACCATGTTAATGAGACCCATCTTGACCTCAAAATTCTTGTTATCCATCGGTGGTGGTTGTATGCCTTGGCGGTTCACATAAGGATTGGCCGTATCACCTGCTCCAACAATGTTTTGGGCTCGTGGAGGATGGTTTTGAGCTCTAGCATTACGGGTGGGTGGTGGTGGGTGTTGTTGCTCATTAGCCACGTGCTCATTGTTGGGACCAACCGGAATCTCTTCAACGTTTTCCATACCCAACCTCTCAATGTGTTGAGCTCGTCTTCTTTCTCTCCTTTCTCTAATCCCACGTTCTAAGAGATGTATGTCGTCTATTGGCTCAACAAGGCTGTGTCCACCTCTAGCCCTTGTGTTCATACACCTATATGAAAAGAGAAAACTAGATAGAGAGATTAGTAAGCAAAGAAAATAAAAGCTTAATCTCAAAAAGAATCTAAATCCTATTGACCAAACTAGAACCCCAAATGGCAACGGCGCCAATTGATAAGTAAGATTTTTCTTAAGAATCAATCCTTAAGCTTACTCATATCATTGTAGGACTTAAGGTGTCAATCCAATCGGGATTTAGTTTAATGCAACAAGAATGCAATAAACTCTCTAATTCAGGCAAACATAGTGGTTTTGGTTTTATCTAGCAACCTAATGATTCAAATTAAACAAAGCAAACAAGTAAACAAGCATTAAACAAGACTAAGACAATGATTAAAAGAGGATCTTTCGGTAAGGTAATGGACTTGGGGGAATCTTAAGCTAAGCAATGATGTCAATACAATCACACAAGTGCATTTCCTTAAACCTAGAGCACTAATCAAGATTAATATAATCTCTTAATACTAATCACATCACTAATTACCCAATCAAGATCAAATTCTCATTTGTAAACAAGTAATTAGCAAGCATTAAACACAAGTTCCATTAGCCAAAATTCATCTTAGACAAACATTCTCATGAGCTAAGTATGAAAATCTCTTATTTAGTTCATTGGGGAATTTCATCAAACACCTTGTGTGCATGAAATTCCCTATGATATAGATTTAACTTTCTCAACCCTAATCTAGCATTATAAACACTAAAGAAAGGAAACAAGATAATTAAGATCTAGACATCAAAGATTAACAAAAGAATTCCCCTAATCTACAAAACCCAAATGATCCAAAAGAGATTACTCACTAATCATGTTGAATCCAACAAATCTCATAAGAAAAGTGTTAGATCCCATGATTAGATGATTAATGAGAAGAGAGATTTGAGAGATTAAGAAACCTAAACTTTAGATTGCATTAAAACTCAAGATATCTCTTACAAAAATCTAAGAACCCTAAAAGGAGGTTTCTTTGCAAAAGAAAAAGAGAAAAAAAAAAAGCATAGCTCATAAAAAATTAGGTTTGGAAGTATTTAAATGGTCTTGAGCGGACCGGGCCAACCAGGGCAAACCGGGTATTGACCCGGTCGGATCAAGGTTAAGTGGCTTCACACCGACCAGGCCGTGGTCAGTGTTGGTGGGTCCGTGCTACAATGAGAATAACTCATTTGGGTGCCAGACAGACATGTCCCTGATAAATCTACTGTATCTTTCAAACCACAGCTTAGAACGACTTGAAACAACCTCCAGACGACATCTAACTCAATTTTCTAAAACTTTAATGAATACTACCGAAGCTAATTCCGATTGGAGACCCTTTGTCCGGCCAGATCTTTCAGACACTTCGGATGGCTTTGATGAGGACGGATTTTGGACTTGTGACACCGGGTGGACATTGGCCGGTGCATGTGGTCGATGCTTGCTCCTGTCTCAACACCGACTAGGTGACACCGACCAAAGGTGGGTCGGTGTTGGTTCTTCTTCATACCGACCAAGTGACATGGAGCAAAGGTTGGTTGGTGTTGAGTGAGTTTTGTGGAACACCGGGTGAGCTTTGGTCGGTGTTGAGAGTGTCTTGGGTCAGTGCTTGTTTCTGTCTCAGCACCGACCAAGTTCACCGGGCAAAGGAGGGTCGGTGTTCCCTTCTATCTTGACACCGATCAAGGACACCGACCAAAGGTGGGTCGGTGTTGATCGAAGGTCTCGCGGCCAGACGGATATATCCTTGGTAAAATCGCCATATCTCCTGAACGACCTATCCAAATGCCTTGAAACAACTTTCAGACGACAGCTAACTCATTTTTCCATCATTTTAATGAAGACATTCGAAGAAATTTCTGATTGGAAACCCTTCGTCTGGCCAGTTCTTTCGGACACTTTGGGTGACCCTTGCATTCTCTTTTGCTCCATTACTCCAATCGTCCCCAAAATGCCTCCAAACACCTAGAAAACACTCCAAAACATGCAAAACTCTTTAGGACCTAGTATGAACTCTCTAAACTCTAAATGAGAACAAAACACTACAAAAATGCTATTAGACACATGCAAAAGAGGCAAAACCTAAGCTAAATGAATGCTTAAAAGATACTCCCTCCGTTCCATTAACATAGAAGTTTTAGAAAAAAAATTGTTTCACAAAGATAGATTTTTTAGGTTTTCTATGCATTTTTATTAGTTAATAATGATAAATTGTAAATTTCAAGAAAATTAATTGGAGTTATTGAAATGTTATTGGTTTAAAGTTATTGAAATTTGTTAATCACAAAAATGATGCATTTAATAATCAAAATTAATTTGTTTTCTTAATATGTGTGTTTTTTCTAAAATATATATCTTAATGGAACGGATGGAGTATAAAATATGAGAATATCAAATAACTATATTGATATTTTTTTATGTTTTTCCTTTTTCAATTATATAATAAGGTTAGAATTATAAAGGTCGGACAAATTATGATGAATGGATGGAATATGATGAGCTTATTTCATACTTATCTTATTATATAAAGCTGAATGTTTCAAAGTTGTTAACTCATATGATCGTGACACATGTCAAGTCAATCGATCAGATTTTGACACGTGTAAACAAAATTTCAATTTAATTTTGACTTATAATATTAACAATAAAAGGAAAATTATCATTGATTCCTTATCATAAAAGGTAAAGTTACTAAACAAAAAAGAAAAATAGAAAATGTAAATTTATCTTAAAAGCCAAATTTAATTTTAAAAAAAGGAAAAAAATTATAAATATGGAAAATTTTATAACCAATCCCTAATTTTAAAATATAAAATTACTAAACAAAAAAAGGAAAATAGAAAAATTATATGTATCTTAAAAGGCAAAGTTAATAAAAATAATAATAAAAACATTTCTGGTTCTATATGGAAAAATAAATATATGAGTGTTTAAATAATACAAAATAAATCTCATACTAAAAAGAATATAAAAAATTAATGTTTGAAAATAATGGAATCAAAAATAGGAGAATCAAAATAAATAAATAATTGTTAGGAATATATATAGATAGTTTCGCGTTGGCGGTCTCAACCTTATATTATTTATTTTCATGGGAGTCTAATTTTTTTTCCATTTTTCGTTTATAGTTTCTTTTTCACGGATTATAAAATATTAAACTATAAATCCGTGTATACGCGGATCCTAATATAGTCTTATATAAAAGGAAAAATTATGTAACTTAGGGATATTATGTCAAATCTGATGTAAATTTTTAATTTTAAAAGATATGGCATATTTTTATTAATTTTGTTTTTTTGGGTTTTTTTCATAATTGTTCCATGAAGAAAAAAAGTCAATTAGATAGAAATACAATAATGAAGATATAATTAGGACAATGACCATGATGTGACATAGTGGCTAACTCACTGTAGTTATCGGTAAAGGTTTTCACCTTCTTACCCTTGGTTTAGTTTCATGAGAAACTCATGTTATAACGTGTTGTCTATATGTTTAAATATCACGTTATAACTTCTTGTAACATGTTAAATATTTATAGTACTAGATAAATATTTAAATATATCGCTAACTTTATATTTAACAAGGATATATATTTTTGTAACATGCTAATATATCCTATTTATTGTATCATATAAACATGTAGATGATCATTTAAATGTATTGCTAATTTTGTGTTTAACAAAGTTATATATTTGTGTAACATGCTAACATATTTATTGTATCATATAAACATATAGATGTATATCTAACTTTCTATTTAACACACTAACTATATTATTGAATGTTAACTTTATAGTAACGTATCTATAGTCGTGAGATAGTTTTAACATAGTTTGTGTGTTATATGTGTGTTATTAATTTGTTTAACGCGATAAACAATAATATAACTCGTTAGTAAATTATATATTATGCGAAAACAAGAAAGTTACAATGCTAAAACAATGTTTTCTAATAAAATCATAATAGTTATCGTGTTACAATTGTATGTAACATGTTAAGTTACCAAATTACAACAATTTGAGACTATGACGGAGAAAAAAGGAAACAATCGACACTATCCCAGGTGATTCATAACAACAATAACAACCCATCAAACAAGATGCAAAACCCACGAACTTTAGATGATCCGTCGTATAAACGAGGGTCCATAAACGAATAGACTTGATTTTGATTTTGATTCGTCGCGAAAAAGAGAAATCACAGATTATGTTGTTGTTGGTGGTAGTTGAGTTGTTGTTGGGGAGAGAACAATCTATCGACATATTTGGTTTTGGCCTTTGGTCCACGGAGGTTACTCGCGGCGACGTCGTAAGTGCGGGTGGGTTCTTCGATGGAATCAAAAGTACCAAACCAATTGCGAGATTTCTTCCATGGATTACGTATCTTCGCTGCGAATAGACCCTCATGTTTCTTCCTCACGCCTCTAAATCTTGTCTCATTCAGAGATCTGCTGTGATTCGTGATGACTGCGCCGACAACGGCAACGGCGGTAAGTCTAGGGGCGGCGACGACGACAAAAGAGCTTCTATTTCTCGTTATCTCGAAATTAAAAGATATGGAAAATCAGAAGTTTGGATTTTAAACAAAAAAGATCTGAAACATTTGAGAGAGGAAGAAGATGTTAAAAATGGTTGAGAATAGAGATAGGAAACAAGGAATGGAAGAGATGAGCGAAAAATGGTAAAATATGATTTTTGTACCCGCTAGTTAAGGGATTTTTCTTTTTGTATGGAGTGCAAATATTCAAAGAAAAGAAAGATATAAATGGGCCATTATAGGGCCTTTACTCTTAACTTTATATATTGACAGAATTTAATCATTTTATTCCTTTCTATCTTCCGAAATTAGGGTTTTAGTCTCCAGCCTCCCGAAGAAGCCCCGCAACAACAATGGCGACTCAGATCAGCAAGAAGAGAAAGGTGAGAAAAATCCTCATTTCCTCTCTCTCTCTGAGAGAGCCAATAGATCGTGTTTTGAAACCTGATACGAAAGTGTTTTGAGTTTTTGTATGTTAGTTCGTTGCGGATGGTGTTTTCTACGCGGAGCTTAATGAGGTCTTGACGAGAGAGCTCGCCGAAGATGGTTACTCTGGTGTCGAGGTCCGTGTCACTCCCATGCGTACCGAAATCATCATTAGAGCCACTCGTACTCAAAACGTTCTCGGTATGTTTTGTAGATTTTGTTTTTTGCGTTAATCCTTTCGCCGATTCTTTTGCGTCAATCCTTGCGCTCGATTATCGATATGATCCTCTATTTAAACTTGTTTGAATCTGTCGGAATTTAGGTGAGAAGGGGAGGAGAATCAGGGAGTTGACATCTCTTGTCCAAAAGAGATTCAGATTTCCTCAGGACAGTGTTGAGCTTTATGCTGAAAAGGTCGAGCACAGAGGTCTCTGTGCCATTGCTCAGGCTGAGTCACTCCGTTACAAGCTTCTTGGTGGTCTTGCTGTTCGTAGGTATGTTTTTAAGTACATTTCAGGCTTTCTTTTGTATCATTTTGTTTTGTTTGATGTATCCTATTTGTGGGTTTCATTGAGGTCATTCTTTGCCATCTTAATCAATCGAATATCTGTCGAGATTAGAGATTGCTATTTCTAATTGTGCTTAGACTGTGTGTTAATTTAGTTTTAAGTTAAAGAGACAAGCATCCTAAAATCAATTCAATGTCTTTTTTTCTATCTATGGCTTAAAGCATGATGCAAATTGATTATGCATCAGGGTCATATTAGTTGTTGGCTGTGTCCTAAAGACGCAGTATAGTAAACATTCATATTTACCACTTGTGATTATCACAATAGGCATTGGGTTTGAATGAATTGCTTAGATAGCCACTTTTCTTTTTACTCGAATTTTGAAACATTCTCCTGAATAAGACTACTTGATGCTTTTCATCTATTCAGCTTGGTATGTTAATACTGCATGATCGCTTTGTTGTACAGAGCCTGCTACGGTGTTTTGAGGTTTGTCATGGAGAGTGGAGCTAAAGGATGCGAAGTCAGTACAAACCCATATCTTTTTATAGTTTTTTTGTTTTGTCAGAATACCTCTATAATCTTTAGTTCTTTACCAAATGTTTGCTTACAGGTCATTGTGAGTGGAAAACTCCGTGCTCAGCGTGCTAAGTCGATGAAGTTCAAGGATGGTTACATGGTTTCCTCTGGTCAACCAACAAAGGAATACATTGATTCTGCAGTGAGGCATGTTCTTCTTAGACAGGTCTGTTCTTCTGAGTTTCTCAACTTTCATTTTTATATTAGCGAGTAAACAAGCTACGTATACATGGTGCATCTATAGAGCTTTTGTGTCTTATTGTGTAACCCTAGTCTGGTTAATCCAATGTGCAGGGCGTGCTAGGAATCAAGGTGAAGGTCATGCTTGACTGGGACCCCACGGGCAAAACAGGACCAAAGACACCGTTGCCTGATGTTGTGATCATCCATGCTCCAAAGGATGATGTTAACCATACATCTGTTCCGGTTGTTGCCCCGGCTGCTCTTGTGCCGGAACCTCCGCTAACGACCACAGATTACCCAGAAATCCCTGTTGCTTAGAGAGCCCTTTTGTGTTTTTTGTTTCGTTTTAGTGCCCCATGGGGATAGACAAAATTTTCTAGTACAATAAGTTACTCTAGTACAATATAAGTTCTGAAGATTGATTGAATTACATTTAAGGATCGTAGGTGTATGTTTTTGCGTATTGGTTCCTTTAAATTCTTTCAACGACTGGGCTTTTTTGTTTTTAATGAAATTGTGTTTTTAAGTTGAGTTATTATACATAAACATGTTTGTAATGCACAACAATACTTTCTTCCAAAATAAGTCATTGTTAACAGCTTTGGTTAGAGAATTCTATTTTATTGTAATCTTGAGACCAAAGAAGAATTCTTGAGACTATAGAAGAATCTGGTGAGGAAGTAATATAAGATAGAAGAAGAATGAAAAAGTTCATTGCTGAAACATTACATGGATTCACAAATCAACACCACACTAAAATGATAATCATATCACTCTTCTCTTTCTTAGCCTCTCTTAACAGGATCAAAGTTGGAGACACCAACAACCACACCGATGATGACCGTGAGCACCACGCCTCCCGCAGCAATGCTTAACAAGAAGTTCTTGAGAGAAGGAGAGATTCCTGAGCCTGCGGCTTCAGCCACCTCAGGGATCACCATTGACACGGTGAGAGCTGCCGCGGCTAAGCCGCTCACAGCTTTCTCCATCTTCAGGTTAGATGCATTCACTTGAAACCTTCGTGAAGGCATGGCTAAGGAGGAAGAGGAGGAGGCTTTGGATGGCTTCAAAGGCAATGGCTTGAGGAAGGCAATGGTTTTAGCCGACGACGATGATCGGTTTTGGGTAAGTGGCATGACCAATGACACAGCGGAAGTAGAAGCCATTTCTGAGTCTCTGTCTCTATCTCTTCTCTTTGATATTTTCGAGTTTCTTTCTCAATGTGAGTTTGGTGTTTGAGAAGAAGTGAAAGGTGGGGGAAACGTACGATATGTGATATGAGGAGTGGGAGATATGAGTCTTACGTGGCTGTTTCTGAGCTGGGAAGTGTGATTCGTTAGATAAGGTTTTATCTTCATTTTTTAATTTCTGGTCAGTCCAATAAGGTTCTTTGCTTTCTCTTCGGACTTTTCCTGGGAAGTGGCTATTATTATTATTAGGATGATTCGCCATAATTACCTTATAAATCATTGAAAATAGATATTTTAAGATTTCCATAGAATATTTTTACTATATTATCTTTCAACATATCATTAATTTTCTTTATTTGCCACATAAATACTATGAATAATATTTAAAAATTAATAATCAACTAATTAATAAATGAAAATATTATTTTTTTAAAAAAGAAAATGAAATCATTTTCAAACAAAATAATAATGGCAGCAATCAATTTGTGTTTTAAAAAAGAAACGTTTTTAAAAAAGAAAAAGTAAACGTTGGTTTCACTAAAACCATTGTCATCACACATTCATCTTTAAATCCATCTTTTTATTAACAGCTTGTAAATTTTCAAAACAAATTCCAATTCTCGACAATTAAAATCTGTACAACTCTTCCAAAATCCGACAAACCATCACTAAACTATAATCGGTAAAATATTTTGTCTTTTATCTTTGTTTTGTTTTTGATTATGATTTATACATAATTAAGTTTTGTTGATTTGTGAGCTAAACTTAAAATCATTACAAGAAAACAGAGTTTTTGCAACGAATATTTGCGTCGAATTTTTTCGTCGCAAACAAAGCCACGTCTTTGCGACGAAATAGCAAGTAAAACGTCATTCGTCCCAACTTCGTCGCAACTTTGGGACAAACTATTTCGTCGCAAATTCTACCTAAGTTTGGGACGAAATAACGTCCAATTAACTACGTATCGCCTTTTCGACGCAAATTCGTTGCAATAATTGCGTCGAAGTTGCGTCCAACTTTAAAAGTTAAAGATTTGCGACGGATTTGCGACGAATCCTACCTAATTATTTGCGACAAAACATTACGTCGCAATACCGATGCTATTTCGTCGCATATTTGATGCAAATTTGTTTCGTCGCAATTTCGTCCCTAACACACGTTTTAAATTTTATACCTACCTAATTATTTCGACCCAAATACGTCGCAAATTCCTTGCATAAATTGCCTATATATACAACTCACCCTCGTTTGTTTTCAACACACCAAAAACCATTCTCCCCCTTAAAAAAAAAAAATTTTAATCAAATATGTCGGGTGGTGATGGTGATGATATTTATGCAACTCGAAGATGGATGTACAGACGTAAAGATTCTGAGGGATCGGTGAGAAAGGAGTTCATAGATGGTCTTGAAACATTCATGTATCAGGCGACAAACATCAGGACGACTGTGGAAAAAGGTAAGATGTTCTGTCCATGTAGGAAGTGCATGAATACGAAACATATTTCAGTTGATATTGTGTGGAGGCATTTGCTTAATAGAGGATTTACGCCGGAATATTTTGTTTGGTTTCAACATGGTGGGGGATATGGTCCATATGCAGCGGATAGTATTAACTGCACCAATAACCAAACTGTGGGTGAATCTAGTATGCATAATGATCACCAATATTATGATCATCATCCTTATGTTGGAGAAGGAGGGGTATCCCATCCGTCTGATGCAAAGGCGTGGGAGCACTTTAAAACGGTACACTCAGACTTTGCTACGGAAATTAGGAACGTTTATCTTGGTCTATGCACAGAAGGATTTAGTCCATTTGGTATGTCTGGGAGACAATATTCTTTGTGGCCAGTAATCGTAACACCTTACAACCTTCCTCCTGATATGTGCATGCAAAGGGAGTTTCTTTTTTTTTGTATTTTAGTACCTGGTCCTAAGCATCCGAAGCGGTCCCTAGATGTTTTTCTGCAGCCCTTGATCCATGAGCTGAAACAGTTGTGGTATACTGGTGTTCGTACTTACGATATCTCAAGGAGAAGAATTTTTACGATGCGGGCAGTGCTTATGCATGTGGAACATAAGTGACTTCCCGGCTTATGGAATGTTATCTGGTTGGACTACGCATGGAAGATTAGCATGTCCGTACTGCCTCCATTGGACAAATGCGTTTCAACTAAAACATGGAAGGAAAACCAGCTGGTTCGATTGTCACCGCCGCTTTTTGTCTATCCACCATCCTTATAGAAAAAACAAGAGATTGTTTCGGAAGAACAAAGTTGTACGTACCCCTCCACCTGTGTACCTATCTGGTGAATATTTATATGAGCAAATTGATTATTATGGTGGTCAGGAAACAGTAATTCGTGGGGGTAATTGGCACACTACTGCCAATATGCCAGACTATTATGGTGAGAAGCACAATTGACATAAGAAAAGTATTTTATGGGAACTCCCGTACTGGAAAGATCACTTGCTCCGACACAATCTTGATGTTATGCACATCGAGAAAAACTTTTTTGATAACATCATGCATACAGTTTTGAACGTGCATGGAAAGAGTAAAGACAATTTGAAGTCTAGGCAGGACTTGCCTGATATATGTTCGCGAAGTGAGTTGCATCTAATTAGTAATGGCAAAGCACCAGTTCCTATCTACAGGTTGTCAACCGATGGAAAGACAAAACTCTTCAACTGGGCAACAACTGAGGTTAAGTTTCCCGATGGATATGTTTCCAAACTCTCAAAGTGTGTAGAACAAGGGCAAAAGTTTTCAGGGATGAAGAGCCACAATTGTCATGTTTTTATGCAACGATTACTCCCTTTCGTATTTGCCGAGCTTCTACCAACAAATGTACATGAAGCAATTGCAGGTACGTACGTACAAAACGTTTATTTGAATTAATATATAAGTTCATATTTAATTACCAATTAAAATTAACAAAGTTTAATTAATGATTGACAGGCGTTGGAGTATTTTTTCGGGATCTTAGTACACGAACTCTGACAGAAGATAGAATTCAACAACTAGACGAAAATATTGCGTTATTGTTGTGCAACTTGGAGAAGATCTTCCTCATGAAGCAGCACTTGGTGGCCCTGTGCAGTTTCGGTGGATGTACCCATTCGAGCGTTTCATGAAACATTTGAAGGGCAAAGCAAAAAACCTTGCACGGGTCGAAGACTCAATTGTTGCGGGAAGTTTAACTGAAGAAACTTCTCACTTTTCATCATATTACTTTCCTCCTAACGTCCGCACACGTAAAAGAGCCCCGCGACGGTATGATGATGGTGGAGTAGCACCAACGTATTCAGTAGAAGGTGTCCCAGATATCTTCTCCCCCATCGGTCGCTTAGCCGGGAAATTGAAGGAAGTTTGGTGGCCAAGTGACAAAGAAAAGAATAGCGCACACACATACATCCTCCGAAACTGCGATTACGTGCGTCCATATGAGAGGTACCTAATCAATATTGAAGGAAGTTTTGTACATATATATATATGATGGTATACATAATTCTTTAATGATAGTTAACTTGCAGCTTATTTGACAGTCAGGTCTCTGAAGCTTTCCCTGATGTTACGCCCGAACAATTTGAGAAGCTTAAAGATCGAGACTTCGCAAACTGGTTAAAGATGCAAGTACGTATATGTGTATACCTTGGATGGTACTAATTAATTGATCAGGTTAATATCGATTAATACTCCAATTAACTAAATGTATGTAATTTACCAGGTTGCATATGGTGACAAGGAATATCCAGTATGGTTTCGTGAGTTGATTCAAGGTCTTCTCGGGAAGATTACAACTGCGCCTATGTATTTTACTCGAGGATATACATTTCACACATTCGACCACGGTAAACGTAGATCGACCGCCAACTATGGGATATGTGTTAAAGGGGAGTCAGACTTTTATGGCGTATTAACCGACATCATTGAAATGGAGTACCCTGGGACGGTGAACTTGAAATGCACAATGTTCAAGTGCAATTGGTTTGATCCTGTGATTGGACGCGGAGTTCGTGTGACCAAATTTGGCGTAGATGTAAACGAATCAAGAAGTTACAACAAATTTGAGCCTTTCATCCTTGGATCACAACCGGAACAAGTCAGTTTCATTAGATATCCTCGTCGCAGGGCAACATGTATATCTTGTTTATAAGTCATAAAGATCGCTCCGAGAGGTCGTATAGATGGAAGCGCGGACGAAGTACCAATGCAACAAGATTCGTGCGTAGATTTGCCAACACCATATCAAGATGTTAATGACATTTTATTGATTGATCCGCACAACCGTGGAATAGAAGATCTTAATGATGACACATAAGACAATGTCGATGGAGCTGATGAGTTTGATGATGAGGATAGTAGTGAACAAGATTCAAATGTATCTGAAAATGAATATGATAGTGATCAATCTTAAGTTTGACGTGTTTTTGTTAGTTTTTTTTTAATAAATGACGAAAATGTATCTGAAAATGAATTTAAGACGAATTTGCAAACTGCAGTGGAAATTTGTGGTTTGGGATGAATTTGGGACGAAACTTCACTATTCATTGGAGGTTTTGCAGAAGATGCAATTTTAGCAACGAATTTGCGACGAATTGTGATATTCGACGCTCATTCGTCGCAAATTCGTCACTATATAACGAAACCTCAAATGAATAGTGATGTATAATTAGCAACGAATTTGCGACGATATACATAGTTTCGTTGCTAATCCAACGCAAATTGGTGACAAAATTTGTTTTGAGATTTTTAAATGTGAATTTTCAACATGCGAATCAATCTAAAGTTCATTACTTTTGCCTTAAGCATGATAATATGATTATAGGGAATGAGTTAAACATACGTTTTTAAAAATTCAACTATATTGTACATATCATTTACAATTACAACATCTCTCACCTTATAACATGTACTTATACTCTCTAATCCATATATTCTTGAAATTTTTGTTTTTTGAAAACTCATACAATCATTTAGTTGTGTGCTTTTTATGATAAATAACAAGTTATAAGCATCTACTTGTGTGTTAAGAAATGCTAAAACAATTTCTACAATTTCACATTTTTGCAACCGATTTGCAACAAATTTGCATCGTTTTTATTTTATACATCCCAATTACGTCGCAAAATTACTATTACTCTAGACGCCAATCCCAAACTAGTATAAAAAAATCTGAAATTTTTTAAACTTTGCGACGAATTTGCGACGACTCGTCGCAACGTCATCGCAACTTTCAAATATTTTCAGATTCCCGCATGTCAAAAGTCAAAACATTTTCGACGAATCGTCGCAAATTCGTCGCAAAGTTTAAAATTTTCATTTTGTTTTAGCGGTAACCGAAAATTCGAAATAATATTTGCGACGATTCGTCGCAAATTACACTGTTTAATTTGATTGGCTGTTTGATCGGTCAACAGATTGCGACGAATTTGGGTCGAATTTGCGACGACCATAACTCCCTATATATAACGCGGAAGTTTTCTCCCCAACTCGCTCATTATCCACTTTTCTCTCTCGTTGCTCTGCCTTCTCTCTAAAACAAAAAAAGTAAGTTTTTTTTTTAATTGAATTTTTTATTTAATTAGATTTAATTAAGATTATTTGTTAGGAATGAAATAATTAAATAGATTTAGAATATTAGATATGTTTGGAATATTAGATAGGTTTGGAATTATTAAAAAAATATGTAACGATATTATAATTGTTTAGTAAATAGATTTAATTTAATTTTATTTTTAGATGTCAGGTTCACGTCGAGCTCATTATGTCCAGTTTCTTAGTGAGACTAGACAGAGTGGACCCTCCACTACTCCTACTGTACCGACCGCACAGTCATCGGCCTCGGTAGCTGGTCGAGACCCGAGTCCACCCGCACCGCCACCCGCAGCACCTGCACCACCCGCACCACCCGCACCACCCGCACCACCCGCACCATCCGCACCATCCGC
>PKMM01017746.1:0-14957 GCA_002933915.1 Eutrema heterophyllum
AGCGAATTACCCGAAGACCTAGCGCTTTTCTTTCTTGAATTTACATCGTTTTTAATTTGTCATTCTTAGATTTTAGAAGTTACAAACCATAAATCCTTGCATTCGTCTTAGATTTACTTTCCTCCTGCATTCTCGTAGTGTTTCACTTGGTCCTTGTGGATTCGATCCCTACATTACTACTTTGATTAGTTGTGCTCTTGCAGTAGAGCTATAGGGTTAAACTCTGAAGTGTTTCAAGTTTTGGCGCCGTTACCAAGGACCAAAAACGTTGCCTACGAGTCTTGGACGAAAGTTCAGACTAAGAATTTATTTTTGTCATTACTAACTAGTTTTATTTTTGCTCTCTCTCGTGTGTTCCATGTGTATGACCAGAAGCTCAGGTTCTAGCAATCTGCTTCAGGTGAACAACGAGAAGTTAGCACGAATAGAATGAGAAAATAACAGGAGAAGGAGAGAGATGGCTAACTTGCCAGGAAACTGTGATCTCCAAAATCCACTCGTCGATGGCAACAATCTGATCGAGTATGACGAGAAAGGGAATCCCATAAACCCTCTTCTCCATGCTCGCGAAGATGACGTTGATCCAAATGTCGCAGATGCTGTAGCTGCTGCTGCTGCTCAGAGACAGGCTGAGGAGTTTCAGAGACAAGTTGCTGCAGAACAACAGAGACATCTGCAAGCTCGAAATGCTGCGAACCAGCTTGTACAAGCCCAGAGGAATGCTCGACAACCTCCTCCATGCCAAGCAATTGGTGCTGTCGACACTCCACATGCATTCTATCAAGACAGGGCTGCTGCTATTCGCCCACCGCCAATTCAGAGGCAGAACTTTGAGATTAAGTCTCAGATCATCTCTCTTGTTCAGCAGCATCTGTACTATGGGAAAGCTTCAGAAAATCCCATGGATCATATAGAGACATTCGAGGAGATTTGTAACACGACAAGCTCGAATGGGGTCCCTGCAGACTTCTTGAAGTGCAAGCTCTTTGATAGTTGCATAATTTAGCCCATTTTAACATACATTTTAGTTAGCATTTTGTGACTTTTTGCATTCATTTCATGGTTTTTGGTCTAGTTTGCATCCATTTTAGAGTTAGTAAGTCTTAGGTTAGTTCTTGCATATTTTTGTGTGTTGTGGAGTCTTTTAGGTACCATTTGGAGCTTATGGAATAATTGTGGAGCTTGGAGGAAGTTCATGGGGCAAAAAAAACCAGTTTGGAGCAAGATCTATGCCCAAACATCAAGGCAAATGGAGAGTCCATCCGACATGCTTTAAACGATCGGCTCAGATTAAGACCTTGCACTCCGATTCAGCCTTGGAGCCCTTGATGAAAATTGTAGGGAATTGAGTCATCTTTCCAACGGAGGTTGTTTCATCACGTTCTAAGCCTTATTGCGGAATTTATCGTCATTGCACTGAGCATACGTCTGTCTGGCGCGAAATTGACTCAGACAGAAGTCACATCGGTATGGTGCATCGGGGTGATGCATACCGATGTGGACTCCCAGAAAACACACAGGAGAATCCTCGGCAAGCTGTATCGGGCAACTACACACCGATGTGAGCTCCTCATGAGCAAAATACAGAGTCCGTCCAAAGCGCTTCAAAGATCGACTCATATGAAGAGTTTCCATTTGGATTTAGCTTCGGTGATCTTCATAAAAGTCGGAGATAATTGAGTTATCTTTCGTGTGGAGGTGGTTTAAGGTCATTCCGAGCAGTGGTTCAAGAGATAAGACAAATGTAGTGAGCACATGTCCGTCTGGCATCGATTTTGACTAATGACATAAGTCACATCGGTATCCTGCATCGGTGAAGTGCATACCGATGTGACTTGATATGCTCAAATATAATACCCTAAAGTACTAAAGCAGTAGTTTCAGTAATATAGGGGTCAAACCACAAAGACTCAAGATATCACTCAATAGATTGCAAGATTTGAATTAAGCTAAGTCAGTCGATTAAACAGAAAACAACTAAGATATCAAGTGTGTTGTAAATTCAATGGGAAAAACTAGGTTCAGGGTATCTCTCAGGAAATCAGAGAATGCAGACAAAACAATAAACCAGGATTCAGGTTATGCACGGTTCTTGAACTCAAATCACTAAGTTATAGTTAACCAACTTTCGTTGCGAGAATTATCTAAATCTAAATCCTAGAATTCCAAATTTCTTTGCAAATCTTAAAGATCTAAACCATTTTTAAAGTTCAGGTTTGATATGTTCACAAAACAACTAAACCAAATTTCTTTGCAGATAGTTATTTTGCTCACCCTAGGTTCTGTCAGGTTTCCAATCACACTTGCGTGTCTAATTGATTAACCTAAGATCTAAGTTCTAGGTGATCAAGCTAGAATTAGCACTAAGAACAACCTATGGTGAAGAACTTAATTGATTATGAATCCTAATAAATCGATCTACCTAACATTCAAAGAAATCCTTTATGAGAACCCTAAACCTAAAAGAAAACTACTCCGACATGGAGATTAAAGAAAGCAACATGACTGAATAATACTTCAATAAATAAAATAAGAATAGAGTAGAACAAGGGTTTGAAATCTTCTCTCTGACGAACAAAGTTCAGACTTGTCTCCCTCAATAGCTCTCTCAACAAAAACCAGAATAAAAATAAAGCGTATCCCACAAAAATGGCTGAAAAACCTAATTAATAACCTAAAACACGTTTTGGGCTTATTGTAATTATCAAAGTCTTCTGGACCAAGGAGCAGTTTCTTCAAACTTCAGAAAAGTCGCGACTCTTGTTTCTCTGCAGTCGGTATCGATCGATACCATAAGTGGTATCGGTCGATACTCGGGCTTCAAATCGACCTTCTCGTCTACATGATCTCTGCTTTGCTCCAAAAAGCTCCAGAATGCTTCAATATCTCCAATTATGCTCCAAACGTACCTAAAACCTGAAAAGACTCTAAAAGACTCCAAAAACACTAGAAAGACTCAATAAAAAGGACTTATATCATGGTCAAAAACGGGTAAAAACTATGATATATCAACTCCCCCAGACTTAGCCTTTGCTTGCCCTCAAGCAAACAAAAAACCAAACCAGAAAAAGAGGTTTGAAAACAACGGAGACTCACATGTTCTTGAACCACTACAATGACCCTTTTTCCTAATGTCTTCTCATCACTTTCGCAGCTTTCCAGACTCCACACATAATCTCATAGCTTCATTCTTCAAAACCATCATTGCCAGTTTCACCGCTGTAATCAATGTTCGAGAACCTTCTAGACTTTTTCCCATACAATATCATGACAAAAGAACCACCTAATTTTCACACTTTTTGGTATTGTTTCCTCTCCCCCAGACTTATTTCATTTCATGCTCTTTTTTTTTTTTTTTTTTTAGATCCGCATATACACATTAAGGTCTGAAACGCGAGTATTGATGGTGTTTGCCACCGAATCCCCGGTTCTTCTCTCTCTGTGTATCAAAGGCGTAGGCGAATAGTGGCATCACGGGATATTTTCCTAACCTCGCTTCCAACCTTTGTGTGATCATTCCTTCACAAGTAGAATAATGGGATCTCTGGAAATTTTCCTAACCCTCTACTCAGAAGAAAATCATTTCATATTTTTATGCACTTATTTATTAACTTATAACAGGGGAGAGAGATACCATTACTTTAAAACACATGGGTTCCTTTGTCAGATATGAATGAGGAATCAAGTTCTATGGACACTAACCACGTCGATGAAGTACAAAAATTTGGCTCAGGTTTCGATGAACTTCACTGGAAACATGGGTGTTTTCTAGTCAACTGGTCAGCCTTTGGATTTTTCATTAGTCCGATCTAAAACTGATTCTGTAACAATGGACACTCATAAGCGAAATCAAAGCAGTAGATTCAAGAATAAGAGATCTCTAACAAAATTTTGACTCAATAAAACAAATTTGACACAAAAACGACTGACTCTAAGAAAAACAAACACAATGTCAGCAACTACCTCCCCCAGACTTAAACAACACTGTCCCTAGTGTTATCTAGCCTAGAGTTGGTAAAAGAAAACAGAACAGCTGAGTGGATTGGTGAAAATCGAAGGAAGCGTACCTGGGTGACTGGTATCGAGCGATACCATGCTGGTGTCGATCGATACAAGGGATATTGGTCGATGCAATTTTGACATCGATCGATCTGTTGCTCATGGTCCCTTAAGAAATACCCAGCTCCTTTGTCGTGTGGATGGTGTCGATCGAAACTGGGTGGGTGCCGATTGATACTGCTCTTCTGAATCTACTGCACGTGAAACACAAAACACAAAACCAAAAACAAAAATGATAGAAAAACTTATGTACAAACTTACCAGTGGGTTGCCTCCCACTAAGCGCTTGTTTAACGTCACGAGCTTGACTTTACTGACGTTGAGGCAATGGGGGCATCGGCCAGAGGCACAATGTGTCCGTCTGGAATCTCGGCGTTCACCCAATAGTGTTTCACCCTTTGTCCATTGACAGTGAATGCCTTGCCTTCAGCACTTATCAGCACAACTGCACCGTATGGTCGGACTTCCTTGATGGTGAAGGGACCTGACCAACGAGAACGCAATTTTCCAGGAAACAATTGCAAACGAGAGTTATACAGAAGTACCTGGTCATTGGGTTCAAAGTGGCGAGAGAGGATCTTCTTGTCGTGATACGCCTTAGTCCTCTCCTTGTATAGCTTCGAGTTCTCATAGGCAAGGTGCCTAATCTCATCCAGCTCGTTCAGTTGAACCAATCGCTTCTCTGCAGCAGACTTGATGTCAAAGTTCATCAGCTTGGTAGCACAGGCTGCCTTGTGCTCGATCTCCACTGGAAGGTGACATGCTTTCCCATACAGCAATTGAAACGGTGTAGTCCCAAGCGGTGTCTTGAAAGCAGTCCGGTAAGCCCACAGTGCATCATCCAGCTTTGCAGACCAATCCTTCCGAGTAGTACCCACTGTCTTTTCCAGAATCTCTTGGATATGCCTGTTGGATACCTCAACCTGCCCACTCGTCTGAGGATGATAAGGAGTAGCTACACGATGATTCACACCATGCTTCTTCAACAGCTTCTCGAAGACCTTGTTAAAAGAGTGAGTGCCACCAAAAGGCATGAGCATCCTTAAACATCGTAGGCCACCAAAAGCCTGCTTGAAAAACCGTGGACACTGTCTTGAAAGTAGCAAAGTGTCCAGCATACTTAGACCCATGACAATGGTACAACACCTCTGGTACCTCAGACTCTGCAATACATCTCCTGTACATCCCATCAGAACAATGCTCTTACAAGTAAGGTTCATCCCAGAAGAATCTTCTTACGTCACGCATGAACTTCTTCCTGTCATACTTCTTTAGGTGTGTGGGCTCGTCAGCTGCAGCAAGATAATTGGTGATATCAACATACCAAGGTCGAGCAGGAGTAGACACAGCAGCTATAAATTCCTCAACATCAAAGTGATCCATAGGCAAAAATGGTCTGGCTGTCGACGGGTATCGACCGATACTAGGTGAGTATCGATCGACACTAAAACCTGCAGCTCGTGAAAATTGCAGATTTTCGGCAGAAACTCTGTGAAACCCAGTCTCGAGGAAGTAAATGTTCTCCTCAGGTAGGAAATCATCAATAAGCACGTCTTCATCGATTCTCATCCTCGAGAGATGGTCTGCAACTCCGTTCTCGATGCCCTTTTTGTCCTTAATTTCGATGTCGAAACCTTGGAGCAAAAGGACCCAATGACATAGGCGAGGCTTGAGATCCTTGTTCTGCAGCAAGTACTTGAGAGTTGCATGATCTGTGTGGACAGTCACCTGACTCCCAATCAAATAGGATCAAAATTTCTCAAAAGAGAAAACAACTGCAAGTAACTCCTTCTCTGTGTTGCTGTAGTTCCTCTGAGCATCATCCAACGTCCTACTGGCATAGTAGATAACATGAAGTTTCTTGTCTTTCCTCTGACCCAGAACTGAACCAACTGCAAAATCGCTCGCGTCGCACATAACCTCAAAAGGTAGATTCCAATCCGGAGGTTGGACAATAGGAGCACTCACTAAGGCTTTCTTAATCTGCTCAAAAGCTGCAAGGCAATCAGGGGTGAAATCAAATGTGACTTCTTTGCATAACAGGGCGGTGAGTGGGCGGGCTAGCTTGGAGAAGTCCTTGATGAATCGGCAATAAAACCCAGCATGACCAAGGAAGCTTCGAATGTCCTTCACAGATTTCGGTGGTTGTAGGCTTGTCATGACTTGAATCTTAGCTTTGTCAACCTCGATCCCAGCCTTAGAAATCTTGTGCCCAAGAACGATGCCCTCATGAACCATAAAGTGACACTTTTCCCAATTAAGGACCAAGTGTTTCTCCTCGCATCTCTGTAGCACCTTGCACAAGTTATCCATTCAGTTCTTGAATGACGATCCATAAACTGAAAAATCATCCATGAACACCTCCATAAACTCTTCAATCATGTCTGTGAAGATAGACATCATACACCTCTGAAATATCGTTGGAGCGTTACATAATCCAAATGACATTCTGCTGTAGGTGAATGTGCCATAAGGACATGTAAATGTTGTCTTCCCCTGATCCTCTAGATGTATAGGAATCTGGAAAAATCCTGAGTACCCATCGAGAAAACAGTAGTATGGGTGACTCGCTAGCCTCTCTAACATCTGGTCAATGAATGGCAATGGGAAGTGATCTTTCCTTGTGGCCGCATTCAACTTCCTGTAGTCAATACACATCCGATGACCAGTGATTGTCCTTGTAGGGATCAACTCATCCTTCTCGTTCTTCACCACGGTTATCCCTACTTTCTTAGGCACAACGTGAACTGGGCTGACCCAAGAACTGTCTGAGATGGCATAAATGATCCCTGCTTCCAACAGCTTCATCACCTCCTTTCTGACCACTTCCTTCAAGTTCGGATTCAGCCTCCTCTGATACTCAATTGAAGCCTTTGACTCGTCCTCAAGGTGAATCTTGTGCATGCATAGATCTGGGGAGATACCTGAAATGTCATCAAGAGAATAGCCGAGAGCTTTGCGATACTTGTGCAGCTTGCTCAGCAGTAAGGTAATCTCTGCGTTGTTCAAGGAAGCATTAACGATCACAGGGTATGTGGAATTAGGACCAAGAAAAACATACCTCAATTCAGCCGGGAGTGGTTTAAGTTTGACCTTAGGAGCCTTCTCCTCACTTCAATCACCAAGCACAGCAGCTTTCGCAGAAGTTTCGGCCAACTTCTCTATCGCGCACGCCTGGTATTGATCGACACTACCATGGGTATTGGTCGATACTACAGCTGTTGCGTCGAGCAACTTGGCGTATCCAGCAGTAGCATCACTCAGAAACTCCTCTGAATCAGTGGAACACACCAATGCTCTCTCCAGTGGATCCTCAGGATGCCTCTCCAGAAAATACTCTTCAGCTATGTCACTGAAGGTATCAACAAAGAAAGTCTGCCCATCGATGGTTGGTCTCTTCATCATCTTCTCCATGTTAAAAGTCATGACCAAATCACCGATGTTAAGAGCTATCTTCCCATTCCTGCAATCAATCAAAGCACCAACTGTTGCTAGGAATGGCCTTCCCAGAATAAGAGGATCTCTGGGCTCTGCATCATACTCCAGGACAATGAGGTCAGTTCGGATCAAGCAGTTCCCAATCTTAATCGGAACATCTTCGAGCAATCCTTCAGGAAGTCTCACTGAGCGATCAGCAAGTATCAGTGAGATCCTAGTGGACTTGAAATCTGTCATCCCCATCCGTTGAGGAACTGAGTATGGCATGAGGTTCACACTTGAACCAAGATCACATAGCGAACGCTCAAATCTTTCGGTGAAGATCGTACAATCCAATACAAAACTCCCTGGATCTGGTAGCTTCTCTAGAATCTTGTTAAGCAGGATCGCATTGCACTCATGAGTAAGCATCATCACTCCGTCTTCAAGGTTCACATTGCTCGATACCATCCGCTTGATATATCTCCTGAAGGCTGGTGAAGTCTTGATAGCATCGACAAAAGGAAGCTCAACAATCAACTTATCTAGCATCGCCTTGCATCTGGAGTCTTCCACTTCCTTCTTGGTCTTCCTAGGGAGTCGAGGGAAAGGTATCTTAGGCGTATAGACTCTTTCTGTACTTAACTTGGGTTGTTTCTTGACTTCAGGGTCAGTGTCGATCGATACAGGGTTGGTATTGATCGACACACGAGGGCTTGGGATGTCCCGTGAAAGTATCTGCACTGGTGTCGATCGACACTTTCTGGTATTGGTCGATGCTTGTTGTTTCGAAACGTCTGTGGCAGATCCTTGGACGAGTATCGACCGATGCTGGCTGGTATCGATCGATACTGGCGATTTCGGGAGCCTCATCGTCGTCATCTTCAGCAAGAATGACGAAATTCTCTGGAGTAGAGGTCTTCTTCACTCCTGTACTGACCTCTTTTCCACTTCTCAAGGTGATATCATGAACATGTTCCCTTGGATTCACTGTTTTCCCTGGAAGAAAACCTTCCTGTCTCTTCACAGCATCTGCGGTCTGAGCGACTTGAGTTTCCAGCCTCTTCTGATGAATGCTAAGAGTTTCAATCTTTCCATTTAGGTCTGTGTACATAGCATCCATCTTCCCATTGAAATCCACTGTCATCTTTTGCTGTCCCTCTAGAAGCTGTTCGAGCATAGACTCGACCCTGTTCTCCTGAGTCTTGGACGGTGGAGATTGATCGGGCGAACTCCCATAGGCACGCGTGTAATCGCTGCTCTGCATTGGTTTCTGGGCAAAGGTATTTACTCCAAAACCTAAGGGCTTGAAATCAGACTTGAATCCTCCTAGCTGAGCATTGTTGGTGAAGCCTCGGTTGTGTTTGTACTGATACCGCTGATTTTGAAAACCAGCACCTCCAATGTAATTAACATCCTCTGCTTCCTCCTCATCAACATTCTCGACCTCACCAGCAAAGTGAACAGCCTTCTACTGCTTACCCATCAACAAATTATGCACCGAATCCAGCTTCGCATGCACCTCAGCAATCTGCGACCCATCAATGCTCCCATTCAGCCTCTTCCGCTCAAAATCTGCATTCTTGGTGCTATTACTAGACGCCAAGTTCTCAATCAGCACATAAGCATCTTCGGGATATCTCGTGTTGAAATTCTCATTGCTCGCAGCATCCAGAGCCATCTGATACCTCCAATTGATTCCTTTGAAGAAAATACCCAGCAACTGAACCTGAGTAAACCCGTGATGCGGGCAATCTCTCTGATATGATCTGAACCTCGCCCAAGCGGCTTTAATAGCCTCTGTCGCTCCCTGAGAAAATTGGGAAATCTTGTTCCTTAGCTCCTCGGATCTCGCATCATCATAGAAGTTGTTCAGAAACGCGTTATTCGTCTCTGCCCAAGTAGTTAGCGAGCCCGGAGGCACCTGCTTTAGCCAGTAAGCTGCATCCCCACTAAGAGAGTATGGGAAAAGCTTACAGAAAAGGAACTCATTGGGCACTCCATTGTACTTGATGCTAGTGACCAAGTCCTCGAACCTCTCAATATTGTCCATGGGATGCTCATGAGAAAGACCATGAAAAGGGTGCTGACCCACAAGTGTGTAGTATGCAGGCTTCAGCTCAAAGTCATTACTCTGAAAGGTGGGAATACGAATCGCATACCAATTGGGTCTATTGTACTCTCCAAGCGTCCTAGCACGATTAACCCTAGCATTCCCATTATTCACCTCGTTGTTGCGCGCAGCTCGCGCGGCAATCTCATCGACAGCTACGGGAGGGATTATGATGTTTCCCTCACTATCAAGTCGCTGTCCAGCTTCATTGCACAAATGACCCTCTTGGTCCCTGAAAGCTCCAGCATCATCACGAACTAATACCACTGGATTATTCATCTCTACTGGCTTCTTTGCTCTCCTTTTTGTGCGTTCCAAAAGTGCTAGTTCCTCGTTGGAAAGATTAACTAGCTGAGTGCTCTTAATTCTTCTGGTTTCGCGATTAGGCATACACCTGAAACACAAAAGTCAAGAGACATAAGTAACAAAAATCGAAAAAAGGTAAACTGAAACGGCGAGTATCGACCGATACTAGGCGAGTATCGATCGATACTGTCGGACTTGGTCGAAATTCACGGCTAAAATCTAATGGTAAAATTAGAGTCCCGGCAACGGCGCCAAAATTTGATATGCTCAAATATAATACCCTAAAGTACTAAAGCAGTAGTTGCAGTAAGTTAGGGGTCGAACCACAAAGACTCAAGATATCACTCAATAGATTGCAAGATTTGAATTAAGCTAAGTCAATCGATTAAACAGAAAACAACTAAGATATCAAGTGGGCTGTAAATTCAATGGGAAAAACTAGGTTCATGGTATCTCTCCGGAAATCAGAGAATGCAGACAAAATAATCAATCATAATTCAGGTTATGCACGGCTCTTGAACTCAAATCACTAAGTTATAGTTAACCAACTTTCGTTGCGAGAATTATCTAAGTATAAATCTTAGAATTCCAAAATTCTTTGCAAATCCTAAAGATCTAAACCAGCTTTAAAGTTCAGGTTTGATATGTTCACAAAACAACTAAACCAAATTTCTTTACAGATAGTTATTTTGCTCACCCTAAGTTCTATCAGGTTTCCAATCACACTTTCGTGTCTAATTGATTAACCTAAGATCTAAGTTCTAGGTGATCAAGCTAGAATTAGCACTAAAAGCAACATGACTGAATAATACTTCAATAAATAAAATAAGAATAGAGTAGAACAAGGGTTCGAAATCTTCTCTATGACGAACAAAGTTCAGACTTGTCTCCCTCAATAGCTCTCTCAACAAAAACCAGAATAAAAATAAAGCGTATCCCACAAAAGTGGCTGAAAAACCTAATTAATAACCTAAAACACGTTTTGGGCTTATTGTAATTATCAAAGTTTTCTGGACCAAGGAGGAGTTTCTTCAAACTTCAGAAAAGTTACGACTCTTGTTTCTCTGCAGTCGGTATCGATCGATACCATAAGTGGTATCGGTCGATACTCGGGCTTCAAATCGACCTTCTCGTCTACATGATCTCTGTTTTGCTCCAAAAAGCTCTAGAATGCTTCAATATCTCCAATTATGCTCCAAACGTACCTAAAACCTGAAAAGACTCTAAAAGACTCCAAAAACACTAGAAAGACTCAATAAAAATGACTTATATCATGGTAAAAAACGGGTAAAAACCATGATATATCATGACTCCTGCGACCCACTTATGTATAAATGATTAAGAGACATAATTATTATCATATCTTGTTTTAGTTTTAAGAAAAACACATTTTCTTAGGGAGAGTTTGGAGATTTTGAAGAGATACTTTGTTTTTAATGCAAGTTCTTGTTTGTTTTCATCTATCTATCTATATCTAATCATCTAACCATGAATCTAAACACCTCCTACATAGGATTTGTTGAGATTATCATGGTTTAAGAGTAGTTTCTTTAGAACTTTGGGTATAGTAGATTATATGTTTTCTTGCTAAATCATGATGCTTAGGACTTAGTTTATGAAGAATTCTTACTTGTTAGGTGTGATTAATGCTAGATTAGCCTTGACAAAATTGATTTAGAACTTTAGGAATTTCAGGCCCGGAAGGTGTTCGATGAAATTCCTCAACCAAACTTAGCAAGTGTTTTACATTCCTAGCCTATGGAAATGGATGTATAGGGTGTTTAATGGCTATTTAGATTTGAGATTAATGCTTGTTGATCATTTAATTGCAAATGGAAGTTTTTCTCAATTAAATGATTAGTGAAGTGATTATTGTCATGGAAGTGGATTAGTCTAAATTAGTGATCTAAGGCCTAAGGATTAGCATTGTTTGAGTATCATGGTTTAGCTAGAGAATGTCCAAGTCGATTACCATTACCCGAAGTTTGTTTGCTTTATCTTGTTTAAATCGTTTTCGTTTTGTTTCGGTTCAAAACTTGTTAGTCTTTTAATTACCTTTGTTATATGTTTGGCTATTTATTATCTTGTTTTTAAATTGATTAGGATCATTAGAAAACCTTTATTCGATTAGCTTAGATTAAGAAGTGTCTCGTATTCTCTGTGTGTTGTTCTCGTGCCTCCTTGTGGATTCGATCCCTAAGTGCTACAATGACATACCATTAGATTGTGGTATTGTGCACAATGGGGTAATTGTGCGAACCGTAAAAAGTTCACTATCAATTTGGCGCCGTTGCCGGGGAGGTTTAGCAATAGCCATAGAGATTAGGACTCTTTTTGAGACTAAGTTTTATTTTTCTTTGTTTACTAATCTTTCCACCTTGTTTGCTCTTATCTCTCTAGGTGCATGAACTTGCAAAGTTGAGGAATGGATATCGATCAAGCACCACTTGTTGGAGATGCAAATGAGAACCGAGAAGAGGTTGCTCAAAGGGTTAGAGCACCGAGGTTGATTGGAGCGGGTGATGCTCCCATTGCCCATGGAAATCGCGCCGGTATACATCCACCACCGGTGGAGAATAATAATTTTGAGATCAAGGCGAGTCTCATTTCCATGGTGCAAGGAAACAAGTTCCACGGTTTAGTGGTGGAGGATCCCTTAGACCACCTTGATCAATTTGATAGAATTTGTGGAATGGTCAAGATCAACGGAATTTCCGAGGATGGGTTCAAGCTTCGATTATTTCCATTCTCTCTTGGAGACAAAGCCCACCAATGGGAGAAGAACCTACCTCAAAGATCCATCACTTCTTGGGATCAATGTAAGAAAGCTTTTCTCGCCAAGTTCTTCTCTACTACAAGAACGTCGAGGTTGAGAAACGAGATCTCGAGCTTCACTCAAAATGGGAACGAGAGCTTTTGTGAGGCATGGGAACGGTTCAAGAGCTACACAATGCAATGCCCACACCATGGCTTCTCCGAAGAATTCTCTTAAGCACTTTATACCGAGGAGTTTTGCCAAAGTTTCGTATGCTTCTAGACACGGCGAGCAATGGGAACTTTCTTGGAAAAGAGGTTGATGATGGGTTGGAGCTTGTTGAGAATCTTGCCCAAAGCAATGGGAATTATGGTGAGGATTATGATATCGCTTTGAGAGGAACTGGAGTATGAGGACCGAACAAGAAAGGAGATGAAAGCCCTTAATGAGAAGTTAGACAAGGTCTTGGAAGCCACACAAAGGCAAGTGAACTATGTAGGAGATTGCAAAGGTTATCAAGAGAAAGTTCACTTTGTGGGAAACTAAGGCGGTTACAACAAAGACTTCAACTCCAACTTCCCGCAACAAGGGTTTGTCCTCGAAACCAATTCCAAGGAAACCAAGGCGGTTACCAAAGCAAACCATCTTTTGCACCGTAACTTCAACAAGGGAAAGGAAGCAACTCGACACAACAAGATGTCGAAATGAAGGGTATGCTTCAACAACTCTTGACGGGGCAAGCTCATGGAGCAAATGAGTTGAATAAGAAGATGGCCGAGATTCACACTAAGGTGGATTGCTTGTACAACGATCTCCATACAAAATTTGAAGATCTATACTCTAGAATCAAACACTTGGATCAACAACGCACTCAAGGAGGTCTCCATTCTAGTAGACCCATGGAGAAACTAAAGGGCAAAATCGATGCAAATCCCATGGAGTATTGCAATGTTATCCTCTCAAGTGACGAGATTGAAGAAGCTATACGAGAGATCAAGAGAGTTCTCTAGGAATCCAAAGATGAAGTCGTAGTGGTTGCTAGCAACGAAGTGGTTGAGAAAAGACATGTGGAGGCCAAGACGGTTGTGAGGAAAGAGACTTCTTGCATTGAACCTCCTCCAAATGAGCCCAATTCGATTCTCAAGCTTGGAAATCCCGGTAAATTTGCCATCTCTTGCTCCCTTGGTGATTTGAACGTTGATGACGCCTTGTGTGATTCGGGATCAAGCGTGAATGTGATGTCATTTGAAATGGTGAAGAGTCTTGGAATCACGAGCATAAAGCATCACCCATCACGTTTGGTGATTCTTCTTCAAGGCAACCACTTGGCCTTGTTGAAGATTATCCTCTCAAGATAGGAGATTGTCTCGTTCCAACCGACTTCGTAGTTATGAAGATGAAGCAAACCAGCAAACTCCCCCTTCTCCTTGGAACTCCATTCCTCAATACCACCGGTGCAAGCATGGACTTCCAAAAGAAGAGGGTCGTTGAATGACAAAGTCTTCTATTCCATGAAGCCCTCTTCCACTAAGCTTTGTGGCACCATTGTTTGTAAGGATGATGAAGTGGAAGTTAAAAAGGTTGAGTATGTGGGAAGTTGTGAGAAGATGAATTTGGCTTCACCCCCAAAAGCTTGTAAAAAGAATAAAGATTCTCATGAAGAGAAAGCTTTGGGTTATGGTAATGTTGAAGAAGCCTTAGCGTTGGATGGTGCTTGCTTGGAATCTCTTTTCCATACCGCTATGGGTATTTCTCAAGAATTCAATGAATGTAGATAAACCAACTAACAGGATTCAGATTTAGCGTGGTTCTTGAACTCAAATCACTAAAGTATAGCTAACCAACTCTCGTTGCGAAAACTATCTAAGTCTAAATCCTAGAATTCCAAATCTCTTTGCGAATCCTAAAGTCTAAACCAGCTTTTAGTTCAAGTTTGATTTGTTCACAAAACAACTAAACCAAATCTCTTTGCGAATAGTTATTTTGCTCACCCTAAAGTTCTATAAGGTAATTAATCGCACTCTCGTGCCTAATCAATTATCCTAAGATCTAAGTTCCAGATTCGTCAACATAAAATTAGCTATGAGAACAACCTATGGTGAAAAACTAATTCAGATGGTGGATCCTAATTAACTAATTAACCTAACATTCAGAGAAAACCCTTATGAGAACCCTGAACCTAACAAGGGATCTACTCAGACATGGAGAATGAAAACAATATGATTGAATAGATCATCAAAGAAATCAATAAGAAACAGGAGTTCAGAGTTGTCTCTCCAAAAACCAGAGTAGAATAAAGCTTAATCA
>PKMM01017794.1:5848-50469 GCA_002933915.1 Eutrema heterophyllum
TCTTTTGTGTTTCAGGTTGCATGCCTAATCGCGAAACCAGGAGAAACAAGAGCACGCAGCTAGTTAATCTTTCCAACGAGGAACTAGCACATTTGGAACGCACAAAAAGGAAAACAAAGAAGCCAGCAGAGATGAACAATCCATTGGTTTTGATTCGTGATGATGCTGGAGCTTTGAGAGACCATGAGGGTCAATTGTACAATGAGAGAGGGCAACGACTTGATGGAGATGGAAACATCATTGCTCCTCCAGTTGTTGTGAATGTGGGGAATGATGTGGTTGATCGTGGTAGAACAATTGGAGAGTACAACATGCCTGATCAGTTCTATGCCAATCGATCAGCGATTTGTCCACCTGCTTTTCAGAGGAATGACTTTGAGCTGAAACCTGCATACTTCACTTTTGTGGGTCAGCACCCTTTTCATGGTCTTCCTTATGAACACCCCATGGATCACATTGAGAGGTTTGAGGACTTGGTCACTAGCATGAAGTACAATGGAGTGTCCAATGATTACCTCCTCTGTAAGGTCTTTCCATACTCCCTTGGTGGAGATGCAGCTTACTGGCTGAAGCAGTTGCCCCTTGGATCACTGACTACTTGGGAGGAGACTAAGAACGCGTTCCTGAACAATTTTTATGATGATGCGAGATCCGTAGAGCTCAGGAACAAGATCTCCCAGTTTTCTCAAGGACCAACTGAAGCATTTAAGGCTGCTTGGATACGATTCAGTTCATATCAGAGAGATTGTCCACACCATGGGTTCACTCAGGTTCAATTGCTGGGTATTTTCTTCAGAGGGATTGATTGGAGGTATCAGATGGCTCTAGATGCTGCGAGCAATGGAAATTTCTACACGAGGTATCCTGATGATGCGTATGTGCTCATTGAGAACTTGGCGTCTAGCAATAGCGCCAAGAGTGATGATCTCGAGCGGAAAAGGCTGCACGGAGGTTTTGATGGATCGCAGATTGCTAAAATGCATGCGAAGCTGGATTCGGTGCATAATTTGTTGATGCACAAGCAGCAGAAGGCTTTTCGTCCTGTTGAAGAGGATGAAGTGGAATATGTTAACTACATTGGTGGAGTTGGATTTCAAGATCAAAGGTATCAATGCCCACCCACACCACCCAGAGCTCCTGAAAGCAAAGTTGAGTCCATGCTTGAACAGCTTCTTCAGGGACAGCAGAAGATGACAGTGGATTTCAGTGGAAGGTTGGATGCTCTGTACACCGATCTGAATGGGAAAATCGAGGCTCTCAGTACTAGCCACAGGATGTTGGAAACTTAGGTAACTCAGACTACAACAACTGTCAAGGGACTAATGGTTCATTCACAGAACGAATACGTCACTGCTATCCCCTCGAGGAGTGGAAACGAGGTACACCCAGGAGTGCAGAAGTGCTCAACTGCTGAGATTTTTGTCAATCTTGCCGAGAATGACGATGAGATTTCGAACACCACCCCTGTATCGACCGATACTCCCTTGTATCGATCGACACACGTCCAAATTTCTGCCAGGGACGATTCCAGAGCGAAGGCATCGACCGACACCACCCCGTGTCGATCGCCACAAGTGCAGAAACTTTCACGGGACATCTCAAAACCCCATGTATCGATCGATACCACCCATGTATCGATCGACACTGCCTCTGAGGTCGAGAAGACACCTAAGTTGATTGAAGAAAGGGTTTACAAGCCTAAGGTGCCATACCCTCGACCACCTAGACATCTCATGAACCCCATTTCTCCAAAGCAGCTGCTTGGCTTTGAGAAGATGGTACGAAGGATTCCCCACACACTGACTTTTGAAGAAGCTCTAGAGTACCGCCCTCTGCTGAGTCACTTCCGAGATTGCAGAGAAACTCTGGAAGAGATCGAAGTACTCTTTATCAAGGCAAGAAGCAAGTCACTACCGCTGAGGCAGTTGACCAAGAGGGAAGACCCAGGAATATTCTCAGTTCCATGCTCTATTTCTGGAGTTGAATTCAAAGAGTCTCTCGTTGACTCGGGGGCTAGCGTCAATGTCATGTCAAGGGCAATTGCAGAGAGATTGNNGATCGATACCACCCCTGTATCGATCGACACTGCCCCTGAGGTCGAGAAAACACCTAAGTTGATTGAAGAAAGGGTTTACAAGCCTAAGGTGCCATACCCTCGACCACCTAGACATCTCATGAACCCCATTTCTCAAAAGCAGCTGCTTGGCTTTGAGAAGATGGTACGAAGGATTCCCCACACACTGACTTTTGAAGAGCTCTAGAGTATCGCCCTCTGCTGAGTCACTTCCGAGATTGCAGAGAAACTCTGGAAGAGATCGAAGTACTCTTTATCAAGGCAAGAAGCAAGTCACTACCGCTGAGGCAGTTGACCAAGAGGGAAGACCCAGGAATATTCTCAGTTCCATGCTCTATTTCTGGAGTTGAATTCAAAGAGTCTCTCGTTGACTCGGGGGCTAGCGTCAATGTCATGTCAAAGGCAATTGCAGAGAGATTGGGAGCTGATATTCGATCTCCCAGGACATCTATCACATTCGCGAACTGTTCCACCTCACTTCTGCACGGTACAATCCCTTATTTGATGGTCACAATAGGAGATTGTCTGGTTCCTACTGATTTTCAAGTTGTGGAGATGAGTGCAAGATCTACTACGCAGTTGATTCTTGGAAGACCGTTCATGGCTACGGTCGGTGCCATTATGGACACACCCAGCAAGAAAATCTCATTCTCATACATTGACAAAGAGGTGTACTACGAAGCCATTCCTACTAGAGGACCTCCCACACGTGTCTCTTGCATTGATGTTGCCATATGAGAGACGTTGGTAGTTGATCTTCTGGAAGAGCCTCCTGACGAGCCCACTGTCATAGACCTTCTAGATAGTCCTTCTATCATCACCAAGAAAGACATCAAAACGGCTAAGGCAAAAACCGAGGGGACACAGAACTTGCATCGACCAAGAAGCCCTGGTATCGATCGATACCCTGTTGGTATCGGTCGATACCCCACGCGCAGTGCTACCCACGTGACTTTAATCCCTCAGAAGTGTGATTGAGATGTGATTGAGTATAAGGTGAAGTGCAAAGGAACCTCAAAACCATTCTCTAAGGCTAGAGTTATTCTTACTTCGGATCTGAAAGAGAAAGGAAAGGAGGTTGTGGAGAGCATGTTGAGCAGAACTCTGAAGCTGGCGATGTCTAGTTATGGAGCTTGTTTTGGCGCAAGTTCTCATTCCTATCCCGACTAATACATGAGCCAAAGTCATGCTAATGACTTAAACCAAGCACTTGGTGGGAGGCAACCCACTGTTACAGAGGATCGATATCGATCGATACCACCTGGTATCGATCGACACCACATGCATCATTGTCGTTGGAAAGGATTTTCTGTGTCGGCCTAAGCCTGGTATCGCTCGACACCAGTGCTGTGTGTCGGTCGACACCCCTACCCCGATTCGGTAACTTCTCTGATTTTCACGTTTCAACTCGACTGTTATGTTTCTTTTACTGACTCTAGACTAGATAACACTAGGGACAGTGTTGTTTAAGTCTGGGGGAGGTAGTCGCTGACATTGTTTTTGTTTTTCTTAGAGTCAGTTGTTTTTGAGTCATTCGTTGTTTTATTGAGTCAAAATCTGTTGGATATTATGATCGTGTTCTTGACTCTTTTGTTCTGGCTTTGCTTCTAAGTGACCACTGTTACAGAATCAGCTCTAGATCAACTAATGAAAAATCCAAAGGCTGACCAGTTAACTAGAAGACACACATGTTTCCAGCAGAGTTCCTTTAAAGCCTGAGCCAAATTTCTGCACTTCACCGACGTGGTTAGTGTCCATAGAGCTTGATTCCTCATTCATATCTGACAAAGGAACTCATGTGTTAAAAGTGATGGTATCTCTCTCCCCTGTTATAAGTTAATAAAAAGAGCATAAAAATATGAAATGATTTTCTTCTGAGTAGAGGGTTATGAATGTTTCCAGCGATCCCATTATTCTACTTGGTGAGGGATGATCACACAAAGGTTGGAAGCGAGGCTAGGATTTTCCTATGATGCCATTATTCGCCTACACCCTTTGATACATTGAGAGGGAAGAACCGGGGATTCGGTGGCAAACACCATCAATACTCGCGTCTCCTACCTTGATGTGTATATGCGAATCTAAAAAAAAAAAAAGAACAAAATAAGAAATAAGTTTGGGGGAGAGAAAGTGATACAAAAAGTGTGAAATTGGGTGGTTCCTTGTCATGATATTGTATGGAAAAAAATCTAGAAGGTTCTTGGTACTAATCACAGCGATGAAACTGGTGATGATGGGTTTAATTGAACGATGTTGTGAGATAATGTGTGTAGTATGGGGAAGCTGCGAATGTCTACGGAGAAGTACATGGTTGTTAGATTTGGAACTGGTTAGGTGACATTTGGGTGCTTGGGAAAAGGGTCATTGCAATGCTTCATGAACAGGTGAGTCTCCGTGTTTTCAAACCTCTTTCTCTGGTTTAGTCTTCTATTTGCTTGAGGGCAAGCAAAGGCTAAGTTTGGGGGAGTTGATATATCATGGGTTTTACCCCTTTTAGGCCATGATATAAGTCCGTTTTATAGAGTCTTTATACTATTTTGGAGTCTTTTAGAGTCTTTTACAGGTTTTAGCATGTTTGGAGCATAATTGGAGATATTGGAGCTTTTTGGTGCATTTTGGAGCAAAACAGAAGTTCGTGTAGCTGAGTACCCGCTTTGAAGCCTTAGTATCGATCGACACTACCTTAGTATCGGTCGATACTCACTGCAGCAAAACACGAAGCGTGACTTTAATGAAGAGTTGAAGAATTGCAAAATTGCCCAGAAGACTTTATTATTTACAATTAAGCCCAAAACGTGTTTTAGGAGTTTAAGTTAGGTTTTTAAGCCACTTTGGCTAGAACGTTCAATTTACGCTGGATTCTACTCTGAGTTTTGGTGAGAGAGCTTTCTGAGGGAGACAAGTCTGAGACTCTGTTCATCCGAGAGAATATTTCGAACCCTCTTGTTACCCTACTTTTTATTATTTATCTGAGTATTATTTCAGTCATGTTTATTGTTTCAATTGCCATGTCTGAGTAGTTCTCTTGTTAGGTTCAGGGTTCTCATAAGGGTTTTCTCTGAATGTTAGGTTAATTGAATGATTAAGATTCACCATCTGAAATTAGTTCTTTGCCTTAGGTTGTTCTCAAAGCTAATTCTAGCCTGATCACCTAGACAGAACTTAGGGTGAGCAAAATAACTATTCGCAAAGAGATTTGGTTTAGTTGTTTTGTGAACAAATGAAACCTGAACTAAAAGCTGGTTTAGACTTTAGGATTCGCAAAGAGATTTGGAATTCTAGGATTTAGACTTAGATAGTTTTCGCAACGAGAGTTGGTTAGCTATACTTTAGTGATTTGAGTTCAAGAACCGCGCTAAATCTGAATCATGTTAGTTAGTTTATCTACATTCATTGAATTCCTGAGAAATACCCTGAGTCTATCTTCTTTCCCATTGATTTACAACTTGTTTAATTTACGCACTTGCTTTCAATTACATTTTTTTGGTTTAGCTTAATTCGAAACTATATAATATATTGCGTGAATTCTGGAGTTCTTGTGTTCGACCCCTAGATATATTACAACAACTGTTTTAGTACTTATAGGGTATTAATTTGAGCATATCAACCGTGGGAACTGGAAACCTGTCATGGAGAATGATCGAATGTTCCATATCCCATCATTATCGTACAAAAGATGGGGTATGCATCAATGGTGTTTTGTATTATGTAGCTTGGCTCAATGGGCATCCAAAAGTGTGTGCTATAATATGCTTTGATGTTAAGTCTGAGAAGTTTAGTGTTATTAACAAATCTGAGTACATGATACCGTGGAAGGATTTAACTCTTCTAAATTACATGGGTAAATTATGTGTTCTTTTGTCATATGGTGGGTTTGAAGGAGTTACTAGAGAAAGTAGATCTCTTGAGTTGTGGGTTCTAATAGACGCTGAGAAACATGAATGGTCGAAGCATATATACGTATTGCCCCCTTTGTGGAAGGATGTAGTTGCAGAGGCCAAGTTATTCATCGTCGGAGTAACTGGTAGTTATTCATCGTCGGAGTAACTGGTACAAATGAAATTGTGTTGTCTCCGCGCTATCTAACCGACCCTTTCTATGTTTTCTACTACGACATAGAGAGTAATACTATCAGAAGAGTCGAAATCCAAGGAATGGATGTGTTTAAGAATTGTGAAGTACACACCTCTCTAGACCATGTAGAGAACGTGAAGCTTATGCAAAATGTTTAGGACTTTATATATAACTCGAGATTTCTGAGAGATAATGGGACTTTACTTCTCCTTATGCTATTGGATATGACTGTTTTCTGGTTTTTTTTTTTTTATTATTTGTTTTTTTGTGTGATGGTGTTCATCTTCCCTTGATACTGATGAGTTCATACCCTTATGAGGGAATGTCTTCTTCTTCTTTTTTTTTGGTTCAACTACACTTAGAGGGAATGTCTAAGGTAAGTTTTAGCCTTTTAAAGTCTTCTCTTGATGAAAATATCACTTACGACGCACGACTTAATCAAACATCTCTCAATATATTTCTTTCGACAAAACTCCGGTCAGTCAAACCGATAAATTATTGTGATTCATAATGTGTTATTGGGATTCTAGAAAAGCTTTATGGAGTTTTCAGTATTAAAGCGATGAGAATATTGATGGAGAAGAAGAGACTGTGTGCCGTGGAATGCACGTAAGAGAAGACCCACATTACCTTGACCGAGATTCTTCGACTTTATTTTTGTTGCTAACAGATATAAGTCTCTCTCTCTCTCTCTCTCTCTCTCTCTCTCTCTCTCTCTCTCTCTCTCTCTACTTCCCAATTTCTTGTTGCCCTATCCCACTAGAACCGATTCACCCTCGCTCGATCGCACATGCTAAACGATCATCACGAACCAAAAAAATTACAGAAACTCTTTGATTCTCGATAAAATCTTCTCGAGGTTCTTTCTTAAACTCCCTTATTGTTTCGCTCTCTGAGTTTGTGTCAGAAAATGAACCAATGACTGATTAAGGCATGCATGTGTTATTGGTTTTAACCAATAAACCATCTAAACTGCTCATTAAAAGAGTTACACATGCGCACACGTGCTACGTAAATGTTCTTGTTAGCTGTAAAAAACGAAAAGTTACAACATGATAGTTTGATAGGTTCATTTGTTGGGCTGTAGATTTTTTTTTGCTCTCTACGGGATATTAATTTTTTACATGTTCATGACCATGTCTTGTGCTCGACCGCAACTCTTGTTCTCCTTCCGAAAGAGCCGTGAGTTGTTCTTCTTCTCGACACCTCAGGTTCGAAATCAGGATGAGAACTCGTCTCTTGTAGTGGCCAATCATCACATGAAGTTCCGTTTAGATCGATGAACCCTGTGAAATTCGTCGTCCTGTACGCGGTTTGGTATGTTTTATGCATTTTCAGTTTTTAAAGGGAAGGAAGGAAAGGGTGTTGGTGATATGTAATCGTAGCACGGGAAAAATCCTTACCTTTACCCAGAGTAAAGACGAGAAGTGTTAGGGTGAGCAGTCTTCTTGGGTTTGATCCAATTTATAAACAATTCAAGTTATTGTTAATGACCACACCGGTTCATGGAGATGTGATTTTTGATGAGCATCAAGTTTTGTGTGAGAATATCTCATATCGGAAGTTGTGAGGGACCTTGAATAGTATATAAAAGACTTGGGCTAATCCACTCATTGCCAATATATTGGTTTTGAGTTGGAAGCCCATTAAATTTAACATGGTATCAGAGCCCGAACACACGCTGCCCGATCCGAACCAAAATTGATCCGGCCCATCGAAAAAGGCCCGATCGATCTTAACCAAAATCGGTCCGACCCGACTTAGGCCGGCCGATCTAACCCGAAATTAATCCTATGATGGGATATTGTCGAGATTAATGGCTATACGGACCATTATCTCGAGGGGGCGTGTGAGAATATCCCACATCTGAAGTTGTGAGGGATCTTGAATAGTATATATGGACTTGGGCCAATCCATTCATTGCCAATTGGTTTTGAGTTCAAAGTCCCTCCCAACTTCCATTGTGGGATATATTCTTCACACGCCACCTCGAGATAATGGCCCGTCTAGCCATTAATCTCGACAATATTTTATTATAGGATTAATTTCAGATTAGATCGATCGGGCCACTTTCGATGGGTCGAATCAATTTTGGTTCAGATTGGGCAGCGTGTGTTCGGGCTCTGATACCATGTTAAGGTTCCTGGGCTTCCAACTCAAAACCAATTGGCAATGAGTGGATTGGCCCAAGTCCCTTATATACTATCAAGGTCCCTCACAACTTTCGATGTGGAATATTCTCACATTTTGACCGTGGGAACTGGAAATATGTCATGGAGAATGATCGAATGTTTCATATCCCAATGTTATCCTGCAAAAGATGAGATATGCATCAATAGTGTTTTGTATTAAGTAGCTACGGTCAATCGGGTTAGTTGTGCGATAGTCTGCTTTAATGTTAGGTCTGAGAAGTTTAGTGTTATTAACAGAGCTGATGACATGATATACTATGGAAGGATTCAACTCTTGTAAACTACAAGGGTAAAATAGGTGCCCTTATGTCAGATGGGTATGGCAGTGTTACTGGGACACTATATGTCTTGAGTTGTGTGTTCTAGTAAACGCTGAGAAACATGAATGGTCGAAACATATATATGTATTGCCCCCTCTGTGGAAGAATGTAGGTCGATTGATTAGTTATGGATTAGTTTTGAGTTGTAACATAATATGACTTTTATCTTTTTAGAATAAACGACTCTAAATTTTTGCATTATTTGTTTGATAACCTAACTTTTTTAAGGATCATGGGAGATGTTAAGGTAGAGCTGTCAATTGGGCAGGTTTTCTGTGGGCTAACCCAATCCATATCATTACGGACCGACCACGGTCACGCCCAAATACGAAATGGTCCAGATGGGCTAAGACCATCTTTGTCAGCGGTCAAAAACGGGCTAGACAACACGGATAGCGGACATGCCCAAATACTTAAAAATCTAGGGTTTAATTAACTTGGGGGAAAATTAGAATTTCTCCTCTCTTCGTCGTCTTCGACTTCGACTAAGAAGATCCTTTGCTCGATCTCTTTTGTAACCAATTTAGGGTTTCTTGATTTGGATTCTTTCAGCTTCGAATTTGCTTATTCGTTATGGGTTTAAGGTTCAAGCATTCAAGGTCAGTTGCTACTTCTTCTTCATCTATTATGTTAAGTCCGAGAAGTTTAGTGTTTTAGAGCTGAGAACATGATAGATAAGGGATTCAACTCTTGTAAATTACAAGGGTGAGTAGATGTTTTTTTTGTCAGATGGGTATGCCATTGTTACTAGGGAAACTAGATCTCTTAAGTTATGGGTTCTAGTAGACGTTGAGAAACATGAATGGTCGAAGCCTATATATTTCCCCCTTTGTAGAAGAATGTAGTTGCAGAGGCCAAGTTATTCGTCGTTGGAGTGACTGGTACAAATGAATTTGTGTTGTCTCCGCGCTGTCTATCCGACCCTTCTATGTTTTCTACTACGACATCAAGAGGAATACTATCAAAAGAGTTGAAATCCAATGAATGGATGTGTTTAAGAATTGTGAAGTACACACCTCTTGATGAAAATTTCACCTAAGACGCACGACGGAATTCTTATTCAAGACTAGATAAGTGACCCGCGCATTGCGCGGGATTAAAGCTGTATCAAATTCTAATTTGTTATTTTTTTTAATTTCATTTTAAGTATTTGTGTTTTTAGGCTTTCAGTCTAGTTTAATGTTTTGGTTGGTCACTAAAGATTTAATTAAATAAATTCAATATTTGTATTCTTCTAGATTTTGATATACTTTTTTTTTGCATAACCTATATACTATTTTTCTTATGTTTATGGTTTAAAAAAACATTATATTTGCCACCATTTTTAAGACATTAAGTGTACCGTCTTTGTTTGTGCTAACATTGTTTGACGACATTTTGTTGTGCCACAATTGTTTTTCACTTTTTGTTACTATGTTTATATTAATTACACGGTAATAGTACATGGATGGTAAGAAATTGGAACTAACTCAACATACGGAATACCAAAAATAGCTCGATATAGGTTTTGATTTGATTATCCTTTGCTAAAAATTGTATGTTTTAAAAACTGCATGATCTAATGTCCTTGTGCGCTTAGATACTTTAAAAAGAAAAAAAATTGGTGGTATGTTATTCATCATATTATTTGGCACATACAACAACATCAACGACATGCAATCCCTTTTTTAAATGAAAAATGTTAAACTATGGACTTCATCCACGATTTTTTTATTCCCAAAACTTAGCATGTTTTAAATATTTCGCTTCTTCAAATCCATTAAACTATTATAATTTGATACGAAGAAAGAATTCTCAAGAATGTGTTTCTCTTCAAGTATGGTGTAGAATCACATTTCCACTCGCGATTTGGTACAAAATAACTTGTATCACTCTTTACATGTCTGTTTTGTTGTGGTAGTGTTTGAACATTCTCAAGCATTGTTTTTTTTTTAAAAACTATTTTAGTTTTGAAATATGTATATATATATATTTTTTTTAAAACACAATATCATAACACTTTAAAATTTCAAGCCATTTAAAAAATATCAAGCTTTTCTTATATGGTTCCAATGAAATTTACTTGTAAATACTCGACTTCCATCTATGGTTTATGTAAGCAAAGCAAAAAAAAAGATATTCTTGACCTAATTTCTCATTTTCTAGAACAAATTTGTAGAGAGATTTCCGAAAAACTTAATTATCCTTGATTTTCTTTTGAATTTCTGATCTCCTAACACTCATTTTTTTTATTTAGTTTTGACTATTTATAATCATTTAGTCCCTTTCTAAATCTATTTTTTTTTAAAAAATTTCTCTATTATCATTTATCCATAATTTTATTTATTTTTTCTTATCTTTGTCCTATTTTACATGTTCTCGACTTTGTGACTCTAAAATGATGTAAATTTCAGTATAAAAAATTATATATTCTTGGACCAAAATTGAATAAATTATTTTTCACTATATATAGTAAAATCTATTTTACATTCTTAATTTCATAAACACATTCTAACATTTTAAATATGATAAATTTTCAATTCAAGTTTTTGGTTGAAAATCTAACAATATATCATTTTCAATAAAATATTTCATTATTTTTTATCCAATTAGTATTACAATTTTCTTTAATTCTTAATATCGAATTGTCACATTTTTTTTATTTATTTACACTAAATTTGTTTGTGTTTTTGTAATTTGTATTAAATAAAAGTAATGATAAATATAAATAAACATGTAGTAAATGAATATTTTAAATATGTTTTAATGTTAAAATTTGTGGTTTTGCTAATGTGGACACCCTAAATAGAAAGAAGTCTGCTGTTATATATAGGATTCCATTTTTTCAATCCCAATCTCCGACCAAACATCTCTCAAATTATTTCTTTAGACAAAACTTAGGTCAGTCAAACCGATAAATTATTGTGATGTACAATGTGTTATTGGGATTCTAGAAAAGCTTTTTGGAGTTTTCAGTATTAAAACGATGAGACTATTGATGATCAAGAGGAGAGTGTACGTAAGAAGACCAAATCCACATTACCTTGACCGAGTCTCTTCGACTTGGTCTTCGCTTTTTACATTCATTTTTTAATGTTTGTTTAATAATAGGAAGACTAGTCTCCTACTTCCCAATTGTTTTTTATTTTTTTTTATTTTTTGGGTATGTTGGACATGTGTTTCCTCCTATTATCATCACCAAACAAATCACTCGCCTTAATTAGAAACAACGATCTGAGGACAACACATGGCGGCAGCAAGCGCCCCCATCACCATGACGGAGGTCTTAACGGTTAGTTCTCATTCTCCAGACTCCATTTTAGCTTCTTTTGTTTTAGAACGATACGTGCGTCTCCTTGACTCGAGTTTTACTTTGATCGATAGACTTATTGAAGTTGCACTTTCAGATGCGAATTATTAGATTCTTTCCATTAATTCTCTCGTTGAGCTATCTAAGGGCTGTTCGATTATCCGGCGTAACGCTACAGTAAAGTCAACGCTGGTTTTGTTTTTTGTTTGATAAACCGTGGAATTCCGGATATTCGACCCATATTCTTTTCTAATACCCGGAGTCAGTCTTTAGATATTCCAAACCAATTCTCTTGTATTACCACTAGACCACCATCTTTTTGGTTCAACGCTGGAATTTGGAGCGTCCAAAACTAAATAAACGAAAATATTCTTAGTTCACTACAAAATCTTGTGTTCCTTTTTCACAAAAGCATTTAGGATTTCTAGTTTTAGAACGTTATTTTTTTTTGCCGTAGAAACAATTGAGTATAAACTGATTTTTTTTTCTCTTCGCATATATGCAGTAAATTACAATTTTGAATTTTGAAAATAAGCTAATGAAAATAATGTGACATTATAAAGAGACAAATTTTTGAATATTAACTAAAATTATTAATGGAATGACTTATAACGTTGATCTTTATATATGCGCAATATGTTTATTGATGATGTTATAAATGTCTTCAAAATTATACCATCATTTTAAACAGATTGAGTACAACTTGTCAGAATACTTCACGTTTTGTACATATTAAGATATCAAACATCGTATAAAAGACATGGACTATTTTAACAAACATAAATAGAAATTAAAGTCATTGTAAAATCAAAGTTTAATTAGTATTCTGGGGGTGAAAATCTCAGCCCATTAAAATTAGGTTCAATAAACGAACGGTAAAAAAGCCCGATAGATTCAAAAGGCCAGACAAGGTCAAAGGGATTTCCGAGGTGACAAGCCAATCTGAAAAGTCCACCGGAGTAAAGTTTATGGTCAAATGGGGTTAAATGCAAAACCATTAGTCAACCCCGACGAGACCAAAGATTCATTCAAACCTGTGAATTAAGGCGCATGAACGTAACGACCATAACCTCGGAATTAAAGACCATTCATGGCTAATCTGGCAGAGTAAACAGTAACGTTAAACACGATCTCGGAGTAAGGACGAGGGCAAAGAGCAACAAACAACTCTCTCTACACACACACACACTTAGTTTTACACTGAAGCACTTAGCTTCTTAGCTATTTTTTTGTTTTTGTTTTTGTTCTTGTTCTTGTAAAATCACTTTTGAAAATTGATATACTAAATCTAGTTTACTCCGCAAAAACCTTGTCCGAATCACTTATGAATCATGTTTGATCTCGTCGTCGAGCAACCAAAAAATTTTGGTTTATTACTCGATAGTCCATCGGTTATTCTTTTCTTAAAGATAAGTCAAAACTCTCTGTTTATTCATATTTACAAATTTTGACCGTTGTAATTCTATCTACAACAAGTATATTCTAATTTAATTTATGAAAATCGTAAAACAAAAACTCGTGCGTTTATATTCTATAGTATGGCATACAAAGTTTAGATTTTAGTAATATTTTTGAAGAGTCCAAGTCATAACTCAGAGACAATTAATGTAACATAAAATTGTTTATTTTAGATTTTAGTAATGTAGTAGTTTTTCTGTCTCTATTTATGGACTCGGTCCAGGCCTTACCCATGGCAAAAGCTACATAAGCCATGAATTAAGGTTTATGATCCAAAATTCTAAATTATATAGGTAAGAATAAGGCTTAGCTCATTTTCTTGAGGACTTAGATGCCTTACTATGTCAACCTTTTTAGTTGGCTAGTTTGTTTAATGCATGTGTCTGATCATATGATTTCTCATCACATGACCATATTTTTGTTCTTTATGCAGCTTCCAAGTATTGGGATCAATCCACAATTCATCACGTTTACGAATATAACGATGGAGTCTGACAAATATATATGTGTAAGGGAGACGTCGCCACAAAACAATTTTGTGATTATAGATATGAATACGCCGATGCAGCCTCTAAGGGGGTCTATCACTACAGATTCTGCTCTCATGAATCCAACTTCAAGGATACTTGCTTTAAAAGGTAATTCAATGTTTTCTTCTATTGAAAGATATTTTTTTTTTCTTCTTTTCGTCATATTTGTCATTTAGGATACCTTTTTAGACTATTATTTAGACTATTTATAACTCTTACCTTTTTGTGTTAGAAAACACTCTCAACACATCAATTGGTGCATTAAAACATACGAAAACTGCTAAAAATAGGGTTTGTTCAAGCCTCAAAGAGGTTATGTTTCGGTCTATACGCATCACGCATGAGTTGTGACATTTTGAGAGCTAAGAGCATCGGTTAGACATTCTCTAGAGTGTCTTAAGAATAAAATAATAATAGTTTTAATATAATTAAATTTTAAATTAAAAAAGAAGTTGAACCAATAAGAATGTGACAGGTCTTACAAGAGTGTCTCAAGATTTTTTTTTGAAGTTCTCAAACAAGAACGTTTTTCATTCTCTCTCTCATTCTTTTTCAATTTTTCAATTTTTTTAATGTCTAGACACCCTTTGAGACACTCCCGATGCGGGTGGCCTAATAATCCGAACTAGCAAAACATATGACTCACGTGTTATTGCACTGCTGCTATTTCTCCAAAAAAACAGTCTGTCATGACGTTTTACTTGGCCTTTCACCTTGTTTTTGATTGTATGAAGCTCAACTTCTGGAAACTAGTCAAGATCGTATAGGTATATTAAACATTGAGGAGAAAACACTATTGAAATCGCATCAGATGTCTGAGAAGGTGAGTGGTCTGCAAACATTTTGTACTCCCATCAAACTGTCTTTTTTGTACATAATTAATTTTCAACTCCAGTTTGCTGCATGTGTTTATCTTTTAATGTAAAAAGAGACCTAATATGTAATATAAATTGGATATATGCCAATCAAATCATTACCAGTTTTTTTCTTAAATGGAAAGCCTATGAACCTTAATATAATATCAGAGCTTATGTTGACCGAAATAAGGCATGTCGGCAAACTTAAACTATGATTGAGTCAAGATGAATGGGCTAGAAAACACATTAGCTTGAAGGAACGTGTTAAATAAACTTCACATTGACAATAAGTTGGGACCTAAAAGAGCATCTTCCATTGTTAATTGATTATCAGATATGAAATCATCACTTTTATAAAAGTCTAAATCATATTTTAGGTATTTATCTCTAATGGTTCATTTACAGATCATCTTTTGGAAGTGGGTTAACCCGAAGATGTTGGGGCTGATCACACAAACATCGGTTTACCATTTTTCGATTGAAGGTTTTTTTTTTTGGGTGTTATTTTCGATTGAAGGTTAGATGTCTTTTATATATCTAAATGTTAGATCAGATTGCATGTTTCTCATTTTTCTCCCCTTTTTATCTAGGTGATTCTGAGCCAGTTAAGATGTTTGATCAGACAGCTAATTTGGAAAACAACGTGATTGTAAACTATAAATGTTCTCCTAATGAGAAGTGGTTGTTTTTGATTGGAATCGGTCCCGGTTCTTCTGAAGTATTGCTTCTTATCCTCACTTTTTAGTATGAATCAACTCTCAAAAAAAATACAGTCATCATTTATAATCTTATGTGGATCTTGGCTTTCTTGCTATTTTTTTTGTAGAGGCCACAGTTAGTAAAAGGGAATATGCAGCTTTTCTCTGTCGATCAGCAGCGGAGCCAGGCCCTTGAAGCACATGCCGCATCATTTGCTCAGATTAAGGTAGTTTTTTTTTTTTAGGTGCAATCATTTAAGGTATATGATCTTCAACAATATGAGTATATGACTTGAGACACTATTCTTGATCAGGCTCTTGGAAATGAGAATCATTCTACCGTTTTAACATTTGCAACGAGGATTTTTAGTGCTGGACAAATCACATCAAAGTTGCATGTCATCGAGCTTGATCCCCAACCAGGTTAGCCTTCTTTGGGGTAACTTGACTCAACTCTAGCAGGCAATTTATACATTATATATATAGTCCCAAATCTTAGATTATTAATTTAAGCATAATATCTAAGTATTGCAATTATCGATATATTTTAATAGAATTATATGATAATTGATCTTTGACCCAAAAACTTGGATCAAATTTTGTGGAGCTGGAAGATGATTCTAGAGAAATTCATAAACTTGGATCAAATTTTGGATTTGGCCCCAACAAATTAAATGATAATTGATCTTTGACCCAATAAATAAATTTGATCCAAAAACAAGTTCATATATATATTTTAATAACTGGGGAGGGTCACAGACCGAAGCAGACCGAAGCCCAGACTAATCTCTCCGAGGCCCAGGAGAATAATTTCGCGCTTGCGGAGAATTGATCCCTGGTCTAGACCAACATGACAACTTCTCCACAAATGAGAACCACTAACCCACCACCACTTGGTTAACAAGTTCATATTTCATTATCAATTTTCATGAGCACTATGGTTTATTATTTTAGAAGCATCTCGTAGCTACACACACTAGTAGGTATCAAGCTGAATTCTGCTACATTTTTCAGTCGGTATATATTTCCCTCACGCGTGAAAATCTCATTGCAGGAAATTTTAAAAAGCAGACAGATCTTCTTTTCCCCCAAGATTTTGCTGATGATTTTCCTGTTTCCATACAGGTTTGTAGTTGCACTATAACGTCTGTTATTTACAGTAAATTATTATGGTGAAAGGTTCATGAAACTCTTTCTTTCTTGACAGGTCTCTCACAAATTTAGTTTAATATACGTCATCACCAAACTTGGTCTATTGTTTGTATTTGAGCTGGAGACTGCATATGCTATATATAGAACTCGGATAAGTCAAGATCCAATTTTCTTGACTTGTGAGGCTTCTTCACGTGGAGGTTTTTATGCCATTACTAGGCGAGGACAAGTTATATTGGCTACCGTAAATGAGGCTACCACATTACAAGTAAGATACAGATTTTAACCCAAGTCGATATCAGTTTGGGTTTTGGAGAATTTCTTATTAATTTTATAACCGTAAATGAAAACTGCATATTTACCCTTAGAATATGGATCAAGCCATTTGTAGTTCATATTACATAGAGAATTAGGTCGTCAGAAAGACGAGATAAACGGAAAAGAATAAGAAGATGTGATCTATGTCCTCTGTCAAAGTTGTGGATGCCTTTTCTTGGTGGAGAAGCCTCTCTATTTATAGATGTTGAAGGTGATCGTATAATTCCTTTTCCCTTTTTGGACTGATATAGACGATTTCTTATTTTCTCGGGATTTGTCTTTATCTTCAAAATCTTCTTTTTATCTCGGAGCTTGGTGGCTTATCTCAATTCAGGTAGTGTTAAAGATGAGGTGCGGAGCCCACCTCTAACAATTACCCCCCCAGTTCGGCGAAGGAGGTATTTGTGAGTTCGGCGAATTTCATGAAAGCATTTAGCTCGGATTTTGATAATACTATGTCGCGATACGATGCTTGTACTTTATGGTTGTTTTACTGCGAGGCGAAGCTCGGCTTCTATTGCGAGGCTGGTTGTTTTTTGACCATAAGTTTTTCTTTTTCCAATGTAACGCTTTTCGAACTCTTCGGTGATGAGCTTAATAGTCATTTAAATCGAATCGAGGCATAAGGATTTGTTCGTGTCAGTTGAGACAGAGTCTTAGAGCTCGTTTTCACAGACTTGATGTGGATCAAACTTGGGCTGAACAGAGTTTGGGAACTTGTGTTTGAAGACTTTAGCTGAGTTAGAGCATAAGAATTCACTCTTGAGGCAAAACAATTTGAGTTCATCCTCGAGCGAGTTGGGAGATCACTTCTAGGCTGAAACAAAGCATATGAGCTTGTCTGCGGTTTGGCGAACTGAAACGTGAGCTTAATTGGGAGTTTGGTTCGCAAGCTTAAGTGGGAGCTCAGAGCTCATTTTGGAAGAATTTCCGGAGAAGTGTGAGCTTGAGCGATTATGAACTGATACATCGAAGCGTAATCTTAATGATTGAGCTAAAACATAGTTTAGGAACTTCTCGTGTAGGAAGAATTAGGTCATAAAATAATACGATCTCTTCTTTACGAATACACGAGATGGACTCAGTTTAAGAGTTTGCAAACTATGTGAGCTCGGCTTAAGAGTTTGCGAACTATGTGAACTCAGCTTTTAAGAGTTTGCGAACTATGTGAGCTCGGATTATATTACTCAGATTTTCCCAGATCGAATCAGAGTGTGCGAGATGTGTTCGGCTTATTTTACTCGGATGATCTGAGAATTTAGTGCAAACTATGTGAGTTCGGCTTAATAATTTGCGAACTATGTGAGCTTGACTTGTAAGAGTTTGTGAACTATGTGACCTCGACATATTTTACTTTGGATTTTCCCAGATCGAATCAGAGTGTGCGAGATGTGCTTGGCTTATTTTACTCGGATGATCTGGGAATTTAGTGCGAACTCTGTGAGTTCGGCTTAATAATTTGCGAACTATGTGAGCTCGACTTTTAAGAGTTTGTGAACTATGTTAGCTCGGCTTATTTTACTTTGGGTTTTCTCATATCGAATCGGAGTGTGCGAGATGTGCTCGGATTATTGTACTCGGATGATCTGGGAATTTAATGCGAGACTGGCCCCGGCTTTTTTATTAAGATGGGTTAGCATCATGTGGATGCATGCGAGACAAATTTCATCTTTTTAATTATTGCATACATGTGGAATGTGATCGATCATCAGGCTAGAATGTCGATGTGTTATAGCGAGTGTGTTATTTGATGAAGAATTCGGTTTGAAAAGTCGAACTACGCGCTGAAGGTGAAGGGCTGAAGATGTCTAAGAGGTAAACTGAGAACTAAAAAGTCAAAATCGACGAGCTTAAACTGAGGGGTTAAATCTGACGAAATAAAGATGTCAAGCTGAAACTTACAGACTGAAACTAAGGGTCTAAAGAAGACTGAAACTGACAGACTGAAGCTGACAAGATGAAACCGACATACTAAAGCATATGAACTAAAACTGATAAACTGAAAACTAAAACTTTGGATTAAACTGACGAACTGAAACTCTGAACCGAAACTGACACACTGAACTAAAATTCTGAACTGAAACTGACGAACTGAAGTTCTGAACCGAAACTAACAAACTGAAAACTAACAAACTGAAACCGACAAACTAAAAGTGTCGCACTGAAAATGCATGAGCTGTAACTAAACGGACTAGAACTTTGAGCTGTAACTGAAGAGTTGTCAATAATAGTCTGGTTCGGTAAAGTCCTCAAAGTGAAGTGTTGACGAGCAGAGCTTAACTCGGTAGAAAAAAGCGTAACTTAGTAGAAGAGCGTAACTTGAAAATCGAACATAGCTTGGTTGAAGAGTGTGTCGTAGCTCGGTAGAAGATGTAGCTTAGTAAGAGAGTGTGTCATAGCTCGGAAGACGACCGTGTCGTTAGCTCGGTAGACAAGCGTGTCGTTACCTCAGTAGACGAGCGTGTCGTTACCTTGGTAGACGAGCGTGTCATTAGCTCAATAGACGAGCATTTCGTTAGTTTGGTAGACGAGTGTGTCTTTAGTTCGGTAGATGAGCGTTTTTTTTTAAGCTCGGTTCGGTCTCTGAGTTTTCTCGACGGCGGAGGCGGCGTTGAGCTAGGAGTTGAGAATTGGTAGATGAACTGAGAGTTTGTATGGGTTTGATGGACGACCTTTGTTTTGAGTGACTTCGATGGACAAACTGTTCTGAATGAGTTCGGCGGATGAACTATGTCTTGAATGATAGGGACGAACTATGTCTTGAATGATAGGTCGGTAGAGACGACGATATGTTCTTTCAATTTCTACAACAATAATGTTAGAGCGAGACACTAGCAAATCAAGTATAAGTTGAGTCATTAATGTTGGATCAGCTGCGACTATTGCAGTTTCATGTTTAATAGCCTTGTGATCAGCAGAAGCCGGAGGTGCAGGTGTGGAACCCGAACGAGCAGGGCGAGAAGAACGCCAAGAGTAAGTAGGACGAGCAGGGCAAGAAGAACATGGACTAGCCGAACTCACAAATACTCCTTCGCCGATGCATTGAGTTGAAGACAAACCCTTCTTACGGTGCTTCACACTTCTGTTCCCGGTTTTGGCACCTTCGTCGATCTTTATACGTCTGACCCTTTCTGCGGACAAATTTATGAAGATGTGTCTGCTGGATTGTCATATAAATAGTCGATTCATGATGAATTTATGTGTATTCCCAAATGTAGCATGCGCATCTTATCTCCGAGCTCAACCGCGAGGGTCATGTGGGTCGAGATAGAACATTACAATTTCTATCTACCTCTTACTTTTTGCCTTCTTTACGACGAGATGTGGAACGTTTTGTGGAACGATGTGTTACTTGTCAACGATCTAAAGGTCATGCCTCCAATGCAGGTTTATATTTGCCATTACCATATCCTACTCAGTCATGGACTGACATTAGCATGGACTTTGTGTTGGGGCTTCCACGAACACAAAAGGGTTTTGATTTGAACTTCATTGTTGTTGATCGTTTTTCGAAAAAATGGCAAATTTTACCCATGTAAGAAGACGACATATGCAGTACAAGTGGCAATATTATTCTTTCATAAAGTCTATAGTTTACATGGGCTTCCCTCTTCAATCGTTTCCGATCGCGATTCGTGTTTTCTGGGTCATTTTTGGCGTTGACCTTGGAAGCTTCTCGATACCAGTCTTGACATGAGTTCTGCATATCACCCTCAGACTGATGGACAAACAGAGGTTACAAATCGTTCTTTAGGGAATCTCTTGCGTTACTTGGTTGGATCCGCTATTAAGTCATGGGATGCTCGTCTTCCACAAGCTGAGTTTGCTCATAACCTGCCGTTAATCGCAGCTTGGGATTTAATACTTTTCAGGTGATATACAGAATGGTACCGCGAGCTCCTATTGACCTTTCCACTCTTACTGATCGTTCGCCTATTCATGGAGTAGCGGCCTTTTTTGTTGATTCATTGGCTACCCTACTTGAGCAAACTACAACAAATCTCGAGTCATCTGCTACGAATTACAAAGCGGCTGCTGACTCTCACCGGCGTCGTTTGGTTTTTGATGTCGGCGATTTGGTATGGGATGTTTTAACAAGAGATTGTATGCCAGTAATATTTTCAAGTATTGTGGAAAATCTCACTGCTATAGGTTTCTTAACAGAATAGACAGTCTTTGGAGACAAAGAAAATTTACTTGGAATGGATGGAAGAATCAAGTCTGGATGAAGAAAAAAGAACTTTATGGTAGAGCTTATCCTCAAGGACAAGAAAAGATGCTTCGATGTAATGTAGTCTCCATAGTCAACATAACCTACAACAGTTTTAAAGATAAATCAGAAGAGCAAAAAGCAGCACAAACTAGAGTTCAATTTGAAGAAACACAAAAAAGCTTGAGGATGATTAATAAAGGCACAAACCAGTTGGATCATCTTCTGAACATTGGAAAAACTGATATGAATCGTCGTGGGTGTGGATTTAAAGAGAATTTTTGGAATCTGATTTAGTTTTTGCTTCTGATGAAAAAACTGAGATTGCAGCAGTATCTTCTACAGAGCCAGAAACCAGAACTGATACTGCAACAAAAAATCTAGAATTGCAGAGTGAACGCCAGCACACTTTTCAACCTGTTAAACATAGTTGTTTTAGATTCAGTCAAGAACCCAGCCATAGAGGTTTAAGGCTCAATAAGGTTTTGGTTAGAAAGGATGATGGTGCGATAGGCTATCAATTTCGATTTGCAGAGCGAAGACGTTCTTCCAATTAACTTTTGGCTATGATGTGAACTCAATATGTTGATACTGTTGGTAGGATTGTTTTGAAGATTAGAGTTGTTGAGTTCACAAACCGTCAAAAAGAAGGAGAACATGGGAGAAGCTACAAAGTGAAGAATTGAAATTTTTCAGAATTTTGTGAAGATTGATTCTCAAACGGGTTTGATCTCAAGTGGATATATCAAATAGATTGACAAAAGATTCGAGTGTATCTGAGAATTCCATAGTATTGGCGTCGGTAATTGATGTTGGAGGATGTGTGGTTTGAACAGAAAATCGCATCAATTTGCACTATCGGGGAAGAATCAAAAGGAATCAAGGCATGGCGGCTTCAACGGTAAGTGGGAAAAACACTGAAAAGTGCAGAGATGAAGATTTTACCGGAAGTTGCAGAGATTCCGGCGAGATGACGATGGTCCAATCGAGATAACGAATGCAAACATGGAGTCGCGAAGGAAGATGCATTCACGAGCTCATGAGGATTGCAGAGGGACGACAACATAATGCTTGCTGGGAATCGCTAAGAAGATGATCGGAATTGCATCAGTGTTTGGATCCTCTGCTCAGCCCTCGCGTCTCTTAATTATTTGCCGTCCAACGGTTCGATGATTGGTTTTTCTTCACGTTGCCTCAGCCTCATATTCCATATGAGAAGTCGCCGTCTCTTGTAGTAGCCGCCGATTTTCACATGAAGTTCCGTGGAGACGACACAATGCAAGCCCCTATTAGATTTGGTATGGGATGTTTTAACAAGAGCTTATAATAAGCTCAAAGCAAAGAAGATTGGTCCTTTGAAAATTCTTGAACGGATAAATGACAATGCTTATCGACTTGAGTTACCATCGGATCAAACTACTTCAGATGTCTTCAATGTCCGTTACCTGTCACACTACCTTCCCGTTGATCCTGTTCTTGCTTCGAGGTTGAATTTTTCTTACCAGGAAGGATCTGATCCAGCAGCATCGTAGAAGACGCGAGAAGACAACTCGTGGGCTTTTGGGTTTTTGATGTCGGCTTTTCTATTTTTTTACAATTTAGCTTTATTTTTCCTTTTTACATTAAACAAACAAGCTCCTAATCCTAATCGACTTGTGATTATGATGAGAGTCCTATTTAAGTCACGCCTTAGACGTCGTTATTCCTTAGTTTTGAGTTTAATAAAGAAGAGTTTCTCTTTACCTTGTTTTGATTTGATTAACGTCATCAAAACAGGAAGTTGGTCTCATTTGCTTCATCCGAATCCCTTGATCGAGCAAAGTAGGTCTCAAGATAATAATAATCTCTTAATCGAGCTACAAAACAGGTCCTTACGCTGTGCCACTTACATTAGTACTCAAGTAAATGATCTCTTATACATGACGTAGTGACCAGTGTTATTCTAGTGTTTCATTTTTCTAGTGTTTGCCTTAGAGGGCTTTAGCGTACTTATCGGATTATCCAAGGGAAGAAAAGTTATTCTTTTTGGGAGTTTTTACTCTGTTTCTGTTTCTACTATCTCAATAATTACCGGTTCTTAACTCTAATAGCTATGTTCCTCATAATTTTTTTTTTGGTGTGCAGCGTTTCCAAGAGTTATTTGTTCAAACAAGGTACAAGGAAGCTGCCGAGCTTGCTGCTGAGTCTCCTCAAGGGTTTCTCCGGACACCTTATACAGTTGATAAATTCCGGGTATATTATTACATATATCTCATGAATATCCATGAGTTCCGTGTCAACATGATTACTAAATATAGATGATTATACTGCAAAACTAAAATATGAAAATTTTGTAGAATGTTCATGTACAAGCTGGACAAACTCCTCCATTGTTACAATATTTTGCGACTCTTTTGACAAAAGGAAAGCTCAATGCATATGAATCATTGGAACTATGTTCGCTTGTTGTGAATCAAAACAAGAAGAACCTTTTGGAAAACTGGTTGGCGGAGGACAAGTTGGAATGTAGCGAGGAACTTGGAGACCTTGTAAAGGTATAATAGTCAGACTAACTATATTTATTTAGAATGTTTGATGATGCCTCCTTTAGTATGTTATAATGATGACCTAGTATTTTGTTTCAGACTGTGGATAATGATCTTGCTCTTAAAATATACATAAAAGCTGGGACCACCCCAAAAGTCTTTGCGGAGAGAAAAGAGTTTGACAAAATACCAAACTACTCCAAACATGTAAGTCAACAACATCTCTACGTTTGGCATGCTTCGTAATTACTATACCGCTAAGGTCATTCCTCTAAGGGGAAAGTTCAAGACTCATATTTTTTGTTGAACTACCACAATCCAGGCAGGTAAAGGCCTATATAGAGAGCATATGCGTACTCACGAAGAGTTTTACTCGATATGTGTGATGCGCCCATCATTCCGATAACATGATTTTACCTAATATACCACATGGCTAACTTACTTATCTTCTCAAAACATTCATTTATTTTTGGGTTACCCCTCAAAGGTATATCATATATCTCATTGCAACGACTAAAATGTGTGGTGNAACTACTCCAAACATGTAAGTCAACAACATCTCTACGTTTGGCATGCTTCGTAATTACTATACTGCTAAGGTCATTCCTCTAAGGGGAAAGTTCAAGACTCATATTTTTTGTTGAACTACCACAATCCAGGCGGGTAAAGGCCTATATAGAGAGCATATGCGTACTCACGAAGAGTTTTACTCGATATGTGTGATGCGCCCATCATTCCGATAACATGATTTTACCTAATATACCACATGGCTAACTTACTTATCTTCTCAAAACATTCATTTATTTTTGGGTTACCCCTCAAAGGTATATCATATATCTCATTGCAACGACTAAAATGTGTGGTGACTCGTTTATCAAGTTAGATCTGCACAATAACCTCTACATTGCTCTATTTCTTGTGGTCCCATTGAAATAAATCGCAAGGTTGCTCCGCCCCAGCATCAAGTTTTTATCAACTTCCGAGGAGAGCAGCTGCGAAACAACTTCATCAGCCATCTCGTGGAGGCCCTTAGGAGAAATGAGATTAACATCTTCATAGACTATCAAGAGCTTAGAGGTGAAGATATCAGCATTCTTTTGAAGAGGATCGAGGATTCAAGAATCGCCCTTGTTGTGTTCTCGAGCAAGTACACGGAATCAAGGTGGTGCTTGAGAGAGGCTGCGAAGATCAAAGACTGTGTGGAGCAAGGCATGCTCAAGGTGAGATGATGATGACCATGTGCATTAATATACATGCATATAATTTTAGCTAGAGAAAGATACTTTAGATCTTGGAAATGTTGTCACTAGCTAACAATAACATTTTACGTGTGTCAATAATCTCTATGTGATCACAAGGTGCTTCCCATCTTCTACAAGGTGACTACAAGCAATGTGAAGCAACTAAAAGGAGAGTTTGGTGACCATTTCAGAGATCGAGAGTGGGAGTATCGGTTTGACAAACCCACAATAGAGATATGGAAAGAGGCGTTGGCCTTTATTTCTGGTAAGCTTGGCCTAACGTTTGATGAGAAAAGGTATTGCAATCCTTTCCCTAGATCCGTAAGTACTTCACTAGTAACTAATATATGATCTCTGTTTTATAGTCATTTGAGGGATGTATCTAAATCGTAAGAATTAATGTTGCATAGTTTTCAACTTTTCATGGTCTCCTACGTTATGGTTTGACACTTAGAATTTCATAGAGTTGTTAAATTGATTCATGGGAACTCTTGATGGCCAGTTTTATGTACTTTAATTACTTCTTAGGATGATATTTATTTTCAAACAAGATTTCGTAAGGTGAATTATAGATTAATTTCGTAGTTACGTATGTCCATCCATTAGTTGTGTAAACACATATTCCATCGTCTTTTTTTTTTTTTTCCTTTTACAGTTCGGAAAGCGATTTTATTGGATCAATCGTTGAGGAAGTCTTGAGATTGCTAGCAAGTATTCCGTCGACTGCACAAAGTGTGAATTCTTAGATCCTAATGAACCATCAAAATCCTAATGCAAATGAAACCCCTGAATTTCAATACGTTGATAAGTGTATGTGGACGAATAAAATGTGTCTATGTCTCTATATTGTCTGTTTTGTACAAGTATATACTTATTGGTATAATAATTCATAATAATCTGCTAGAGGTTGATTTTTAAAAACATCATATTACGTGGATGTTGCCTTTTTTAGAGGTAATTTGGAAAGCAAAATATCTATACGAACCAAGTACGATAGTGTTAAATAAGATGTGAATAGGAGGACGCTTGGGGTCGGTTTTCACCTGCATAAGTTTAACAAGTAGCATCGATCAGATATCGGTTCTTGCCAACCCCACTCATAGGCCTGGGCGTTTTATCTGAAACCCGGACCCGAACCCGAACCCGACCCGAACCCGAACCCGACCGAACCCGATCCGAAGTAGCGGGTTCGGATCCTCTTAAATACCCGAACGGATCTTACCTATAAGTAGATTGGATATCGGGTCGGATTCGGATAAAACCCAAAACCCGAAGTTATACCCGAACAATCCGAAGTCGGGTCTATTACTAATGTCTAGGTCGATGTTTTTTTTTTTTATACTACGAAAACCTGTTTACGCCGGTTCTTCTTCTTCATCCCCTACCCTAGATCTATTCTTTATAAATAAAATCGAGTAATCTCAATTACTCAAACTGGCACAACAAATTCTCACCGTCTCATCACTATCTCCTCCGTCTGAGAATTCGAGGAATCGATCACAGGTACCGTCGCAATTTCCATCTGAATTTTTGTATAATTACTTCTGGGATTTGGGTTCAAAACCCCCGAAACTATTTCCGATTCATGATAGAGACATTGATTTTGGTCACTACTTCCTTGAAATTGCTTGTGTTTTTCGTTTCTTCCTTCCTTCTTAGACCGGATTGCTACTGCGTTTTCATGGCGAAACTCTAAGCTTGTTTATGCTTTCTCTTGTTCTTTGTTTTCATTTTTAAAGATTTTTTTTTTCACGAGTTTTTTGTTTGTCTGTTCTGTTAGAAAACATCATTCACAATCCATTACACTACAACCAAGTTTCATTCGTTTTCTTTGTTATTTGTTTAACAGTTAAACTTTAACTTATTCGTTTCAAATGGATTCAACATCACATCCAAATTGGCAAGATGAGGAAGAGGAGTTTAACAAACCGGATAGTAGAGGCAAACGTAAAGAATCAGCTGGAGCGAGTGAAGTAACTTCTCAGCCAGCTAAAATCAAGAGAATACTCCCTACAAGGTCTGACGCTTGGGAACATTTCACAAGAACAAAAGAAAGTCGGGAAAAATGTAACTGCAACTGTTGCCATAAGGAATTTGCATGCCCAACAAAGTCAGGGACTTCAAACCTGACTAAACATCTTTCAGTTTGCAAAGATTATAAGTCGTGGGTAGAGGGTCATGCTGAGATTCAGCCGATTATCAATGAGGAAGGAACTACGAAGAATGCAAAGGTATCTTAGCGTGTTTACAGAGAAGCATCGAATGAGATGCTTGTGCTTGGGGAGTTGCCTTTGTCCTTTATTGAAAGTGTTGCTTGGAAACATTTCTGCAGCAAGGTTAATATAATTTATATAACCTATAATTTATATTTGTATTATCCACTGCATCTTATTGGATTTATAAACCTTATATTTCTTTGTATTAGTAACTCTATGTTTATCTGTAAAGGTTCAACTGCCCAAGCTCAAGAAGGACATCAACCAAAGACATCTGAAATTGAAAGGAAGGCAGCCTTAAAGAAGTTGTTCTTAAGAAAGAAACAAAGAGTTTCAGTCACTACCGATATATGGGTGTCTCAAACTACAGGTTATTCTCATATACTAAACTCGTATTTTAGTAATTATTTAATTATACTTGATTTAGTTCCAAGTCTGCTTTGATATACTTTGGAAGCTAAATGCTTTTCTCTTTCTATTCTTTAGTAGCTATTGGAGTTATAAGGTTTTGTGTATGAATTTTTATATGATTGGGAATCGTTTTAAAGCTCTTTGTAATTAAGCTCTTCACGGTCAAAGAACAGGGAATCATTTTAGAAGAATTCTAAACAAAGTGATTACGGTCAGACTAATCTTATATCACTTAGCAACAGTGTGACTCGGAATTAAAAGCGAAGGCACATGAAATGTATAAGAAGTTTGATAAGTATTGGGATGGACTAAAGAACATCAACAAGTTGTTGATTGTAACTACGGTTTTTGATCTTTCAAAGAAGATGGAACTTGCAAACATGTGTTTTGAGGAGCTGTATGGGGCAGAAAGTTTAGAGGCTAAGGAGATATATGATGGGGTTATTAATGTTGTGAGATGCTTGTTCGACGAGTACAACTGCAGATATGGTAATGGTACCAGCTCAAATGTCCAACCGTCTCAGTCTACACAATCCTCTCAGTCTTCACGCGAGCACTCAATTGAAAGGATGGATTTGATAGATGATGGTTTTGGTTATCAAAGGATTGATTTGAGGTACAAGCAGAAGTTAAACCACTTGGTTATAAGCAGTAAAGTGGTGGGTGAGAGGTGGAATATTCGATAAGTCACTCGAGATAGGAGTAAAAGATAAAAGGGACGAATTGGAAATCTATTTGAAGGAAAGTGTAGAAAATCCAGACTTGATGGTAGGAGTAGAATACGCTGTTCTCTCATGGTGGAGGAAAAACAGCTCCAAGTTTCCGGTTTTATCAGAGATTGCCTGGGATGTACTTGTAATGCAAGTGTCATCAGTTGCATCCGAGAGTACTTTTAGCACTAGCGGTAGGATCCTAGACCCATATAGGAGTTGTTTAACTCACTATATAGTTGAGGTATTGATGTGCACTGAGCAATGGATGAAACAAGACATTCTGATTGATTCAAAAGTGCTCACAAATGCACATATACTAGCTGAACTTGAAGAACTAGAAAATCTTGAGAGAGGTATAAGTTTCATTCGCTTATACTATGTTATTTTTTGTATTTGTGGTTTAACAAATGGTTTGTATTTTTTATATTTGCAGGCTTTGAATCGGCAACATTGCAAGAAGAGGAGGAGTAGACTCCACTTGCAACATTCACTTTTTATTTAACATATTTGCAGACTTTGAATCGGCAACATTGCAAGAAGATTTTATATATGCAGACTTTGGAATTTATGGATTTTATCTCTTTAATACTTTAACAATATGCTTTGGAATTTATGGATTTTTATTTCTATGTTTCTTTGTTGAATTATGGGTTTTATCCTCTAGGTGTTCTGCATGGCAATGCTCCGAGCCGGACTGGTGGAAGGCAAAGAAAACGCAAGATACTGTCGACAATTCGCAAAACACCTAGAGGATGAAGCACTCGACTGGTTCTCGAACATGGAGCGGAACTCGATTGACAGCTTTCAGCAGCTGACCGATCAATTCCTCGAAAGATTTTCTGCGCTAGTCATATCGGGAACGTCCGAGCCCAACCTATGGAACCTGTCCCATAAATCAACAAAACCCTTGCTGAGTTTCATAGGGAAGTTCATCACCACTATATCGAAAGGAGAAAACATTAATGACCAAATGGCAATCAGTGCGCTGAAGAGAGGACTACGACCCGGGTCGCGCCTCAGAACAAAGCTAACACTGAAGCCTCCGGCGACACTCGAAGACGCCTTATACCGAGTTTCAGACTTCATCACCGAGGAAGGAAGAATAAAAGAAGACCCGCCCAAAAATACGACCAATACAACACTACATCTTCCGAAGAGCCCCCGCACCATCCGGGTCGGATTGCACTTTACGACGGAAAGACGAGCCCCGTAGCTAACTTTCTAAGTTTCTGCAAAGCTGATAAGCTCAAATGTAATACCCTAAAGTACTAACAGCTTTGTCGATTGTAGTATTTAGGGGTCAAATCCACAGATAACCAACTGTCGTTGCGAGAGTTATCTAAGTCTAAATCTTAAAATTCCAAATCTCTTTGCAAATCCTAAAGACTAAACTAGCTTTAAGTCCAGGTTTGATCTGTTCACAGAATAACTAAACCAAATATCTTTGCAGATAGTTATTTTTCTCACCCTAGATTCTATCAGATTATCAATTGCACTGTCGTGCCTAATCGATTAACCTAAGACCTAAGTTCCATGTGATCAATCTAGAATTAGCTTTAAGAACAACCTAAGGCGAAAAACTAATTCAGATTATGAATCCTAACCGACCAATTAACCTAGCATTCAATGAAATCCCTTATGAGAACCCTAAACCTAACATGAGATATACTCAGACATGGAGATTAAGTAAAACAACATGATTGAATAGAACTCAAAGGTAATAATAAAGAGAGTAAACAAAGGGTTCGAAATCTTCTCTCGGACGAACAGAGTTTCAAACTTGTCTCCCTCAAAAGCTCTCTCAACAAAACCAAAAGTAAAATAAAGCTTAGCCAACAAAAGTGGCTAAAAAACCTAATTATAATCCTAAAATACGTTATGGGGCTTCTTGTAATTATTAAAGTCTTCTGGGCCAAGGTGCAATTTCATCAGACTTGTAAACGATCCTTCTCTTCATGCGATGGGTATCGATCGACACCATAAGTGGTATCGATCGATACCAAGCTTCTGTGTCGACTCTTCAGGCTGGTGTCGATCGACACCAGGACTTCAACTCGATCCTTCAGCTACATGATCCTTGCTTGGCTCCAAAATGCTCAAATATCTCCAATTCAGCTCCAAACGTACATAAACCTGAAAAGACTCGAAAAGACTCCAAAATACTAGAAAGACTCTATAAATAAGACTTATATCATGGTTGAAAGTGGGTAAAAACTATGATATATCAACTCCCCCAGACTTAGCCTTTGCTTGCCCTCAAGCAAACAGAAAGCTAAACAAGAGAAAGAGGTTTGAAAAACACAGAGACTCACATGTTCTTGAAACATTGCAATGACCTTTTGTCTTAGTGCTCCATATATCACGTAACCAGTTCCAAATCTAACCACCATGTACTTCTCCGTAGACATTCGCAGCTTCCCAGACTACACACATTATTTCTCAGCATTATCCAATAAAATTTTCATCGCCAGTTTCATCGTTGTAATCAATGCCAAGAACCTTCTAGACTCTTTTCCATACAATATCATGACAAAAGAACCATACAACTTTCACACTTTTTGGTATTGTCTCCTCTCCCCCAAACTCGTTTCTCATCATGTTTTTTTTTTTTTTTTAGATCCGCATATACACATTAAGGTCTGAAACGCGAGTATTGATGGTGTTTGCCACCGAATCCCCGGTTCTTCCCTCTCTATGTATCAAAGGCGTAGGCGAATAGTGGTATCACGGGAAATTTTCCTAACCTCGCTTCCAACCTTTTTGTGATCATTCCTTCACAAGTAGAATAATGGGATCGCTGGAAATTTTCCTAGCCCTCTACTCAGAAGAAAATCATTTCATCTTTCTATGCTCTTATTTATTAACTTATAACAGGGGAGAGAAATACCATTACTTTAAACACATGGGTTCCTTTGTTAGATATGAATGAGGAATCAAGCTCTATGGACATCAACCACATCGATGAAGTGCAAAAATTTGGCTCAGGCTTTAATGAACTCAACTGGAAACATGGGTGTCTTCTAGTTAATTGGTCAGCCTTTGGATTTTTCATTAGTCCGATCTAGAACTGATTCTGTAACAGTGGTTCACTTAGAAGCAAGGTCAGAACAATAGATTCAAGAAAAAGATCATAATCCCCAACAAGTTTTGACTCGATAAAACGATTTTTGACTCAAAAACGACTGACTCGAAGAAAAACAAAAACATTGTCAGCAACTACCTCCCCCAGACTTGAACAACACTGTCCCCAGTGTTATTTAGCCTAGAGTTGGTAAAATAAACCAAAAGAACCGAGTGGAAATCGTGAAAAACAAGAAATTACCGGATTGGGATAGGGGTGTTGACCGACACACAGCCTGGTATCGATCGATACCAGGCGTAGGTTGACACAGGTAACTCGTTTTCATCGATTTTGTTGCTCTTAAGTGTCAGAAGGGATCCAATGGTGAAATGGTTAGCACTGCTAGATCACTCAAACACAGGTTAAAAGCAACAAGAAAGCATAATCACATCAATCCACAAGGTTCAGAATCATAACAGGCTGGCAAAACATACTCAAAAATTCAAAAGAAAAGAAAAAGAAAAAGAAAAGAAAAGTGAACCAGATAGAACAGAGGACTAATCCTCATCAGAAGCATCGTCATCTCTAGAAGTGTGAGATGGTCCTGCCTGTTGTGGAGAGCGTGGATTAGATGGTCGAACGCAGCCACACCGAGACAAGGTAGAAATGGCACTCTAGATGGTCTTGAAACTCTCAACCACATACCTCTGAAAGGCATCAGTCTCCATTGGAATCGCGGGTGGTAGAGGGAGAGCAGTCGCAGAGGTGGAAGGGTGTCGTGCTCGTCGTGGCTGACCTCCAGCAAGGTCAGGCTCTGGTGCATCCTCAGCAGCAGTAGCAGGTGGTGCTCAAGTGGAAGATCCTCGACGTCGAGTGGTGGGTGCAGCAGACAACAGATCTTCATCAGGCTCAAAACGCAGCTGCTGTGGGTCGTCATCAATGTCGGTGAGCGCCCTGTTGGGGAGCTGAACCAGGAAATCCCCATTTGTGTTGGAGAAGTACCAACGTCGCTCAGGCTTCAGCCACCTAAGGTTCTGCAGATGCCTCTCATCCATGAGAGTGCATGTAGTGACAATCGAGCAGCTGGCTGTACTAATCCCTAAGTGCTGGAAGATAGGCGTAAGGAGACTACCAACTGTCTCTGTCTTCCGAGCTGTACCGCGACTGGCACCCAAGAATGGTTTGGTCTTCAAGGAGACCAAATGATGTGCAAAGACCGCCCCTAGGTTGACCTCTAGCTCAGACGCAGGCCACTCGAGTCTAGTGATGTCCCCAACAGCCATGGAGAATATAATAAGCTCAGACAACCGCATCTTGTTAGGTTCCATCTTGCACAGAATGGTGTTGCTCAGGATCCTAACAAGACAACGCAATACGGGGTGGCGCACATCCATCTGGGTGGTGGTCTTGCTGTGATAGGCACCGTTCCCGAACTGCTCCGAGAAAGCCTGCACATCAGGGATCTGTGAGGGAAGAGCAACACGTCTGAAGTCCCTCTGAAAGCCATAGATGTTGCAGAGATCTGGGAGTGGCAACCTATACCTCACTCCTCGAATCAGAAAGGTCAGAGTGCCCTCCTGTGCGTCCCTGAGAACCTCATCTCTGTAGTAAACACAAACTGTCCCCAGGAACTGACGTACCAAGTCTGGGAAGAGGTCATACTGCTGTGTGGGCATAGTACCCAGACCAATCCTCCCAATCAGACGCTGGAGCTCACTGTCGAGACCCAAGCGACGCATCGTGACCCCGTCAACAAACCGAGTGGGCTGCACATCCACGTTCTGCCACGCATTGTAGTTCAGCGTGTCATAATCATCCCAGGTCTCAGATATAGTCCTGTAGATGCAAGCCTCACTCTCAGCAACCTCCTTGTGAGTTCCATCCCAGACCCTCGTAGAAGGAATCTTCGCCTTCTCATCCCGCCTAGGCCAGGGAGGCCTACATGTGACACCAGGGGCCGCAGGAGAGACAAGTGTAGAAGGGGGTGGTGAGGATGGTGGCACGTGTGGTGCAGGGATGTCACGCAGTGAAGTGTGGGGAAGGTCAATATTTGTTGATGCTCCTACGATCCTCACCATGTAACGGTTGTTGGCGAGGCAAGCCTTCACCACTCCTCTACGCCACTCGGTACCATCAAATATCTCGACACGGGACATCAAAACATACTCCTTTGGAGATGGGGTAGAGCTCGATGCATTATCTTCCCGTGTTCTCTTGTGTGTAGACATCTGCAATCAAAGACAACAATGAAACAAGGAATAAGTTCCAAATCCAACATCCAAACACAGCAACAATCACCAACAATCCATCCAAAATTCCATCAAAACCCGCATGGTATCGACCGACACCATGTGGGTATCGATCGATACACTGGCGATTTCACGATACATGATTTCAAAATTCCAGAAATCCACACAAGGGGCAGACAAGTGCATGGGAGCAGCGAAAATCACCTCTAACCACTTAACTAGATAAGAGTTCACGAGCAAATCAAGTTCTAAGAGGCAAAAGAGGAATTCGTGTGTCATACCTTGCAGATCGGATGAATGGAAGGTAGAATATGGAAGAGCACGAAAAAATAACAAGGTTAGACCCTTGAATCACCCAAATCTGTGAAGAATTGAAGAATTTGTGATTTTGGAAGAGAGGTTTTCCGGGTATCGATCGATGGAGGCTGTGGAGAGAAAGAGAAAACCCGAGGGTTTTAAAAGGGAACTTACCTGCGCGTGGGGTATCGACTGATACCATTACTGGTATCGATCGATACTCGGATCATGGGTTGATGCAATCTCTGTTCCCCCTGGTGGCGATCGATACCAGAATGGTATCGGTCGACACAACACCTGTTCATCTGATTCACACAAAGACACAAGACACAAAAACAAAAAATGACAAAAATAAAAGACTTATATACAGACTCACCAGTGGGTTGCTTCCCACCAAGCGCTTGTTTTACGTCACTAGCTTGACTTTGCGTACATTCAGGCGGTGGGTGCATCATCCAGAGGCACTATGTGTCCTCTTGGAATCTCGGCTTTCGCCCAATAGTGTTTCACCCTTTGTCCATTGACAATGAACTCTTCGCCTGTAGAACTCATCAGGACAACTGCACCATGTGGTCTGACCTCCTTGATTGTGAAAGGACCTAACCAACGAGAACGCAATTTTCCAAGAAACTATTGCAAACGAGAGTTATACAAAAGTACCTGGTCATTGGGTTCAAAATGTCTGGAGAGGATCTTTTTGTCATGATACGCCTTAGTCCTCTCCTTGTACAGCTTCGAGTTCTCATAGGCGTGGTGCCTAATCTCATCTAGCTCATTCAGTTGGATCAATCGCCTCTCAGCAGCAGACTTGATGTCGAAATTCATCATCTTTGTAGCCCATGCTGCCTTATGCTCGATTTCCACTGGAAGGTGACACGCTTTCCCATACAGCAAGTGAAACGATGTAGTCCCAAGTGGTGTCTTGAAGGCAGTCCTATAGGCCCAAAGTGCATCATCCAGCTTTGCAGACCAATCCTTCCGAGTTGTACCCACTGTCTTCTCAAGAATCTCCTTGATCTGCCTATTGGAGACCTCAACCTGCCCACTCGTCTGAGGGTGATAAGGAGTAGCTACACGATGAGTCACACCATGCTTCTTCAACAGCTTTTCGAAGACCTTGTTAATAAAGTGAGTGCCACCATCACTTATAGCAATTCGAGGTACTCCAAATCTAGGGAAAATAATGCTCTTGAACAGCTTAAGGACCACTGAAGAATCATTGGTTGGACTAGCAATCGCTTTCACCCACTTAGACACATAGTCCACAGCAACCAAGATGTACTTATTCCCATATGATGAAGGAAAGGGACCCATGAAATCGATGCCCCAACAATCAAAAACTTCAACCTCAAGGATGAAATTCTGTGGCATCTCATGTCTCTTACTGATCTTCCCCCTCCTCTGACAAACATCACACTGCGAGACAAAAGCATGAGCATCCTTAAACATAGTAGGCCACCAGAAGCCTGCTTGAAGAACCTTGGACACAGTCTTGAAAGTAGCAAAGTGTCCAGCATACTCAGACCCATGACAATGAAACAGAACGCCAGGTACCTCAGAGTCTGCAATACATCTCTTGTACATCCCATCAGAGCAGTGTTTGTACAGGTAAGGTATGTCCCAAAAGTATCGCCGTATTTCACGCAAAAATTTCTTTCTATTATATCCCTGGAAGTGCTCTGGCTCGATGTCTGCAGCAAGATAGTTGGCAATATCAGCATACCATGGTTGATCTGGAACAGCTACAGCTACAGCAGCTAGATACCAGCGTGATCCACAGACAAAACAGGTCCGAAAATCGCAGGGTATCAATCGATACTAGGTGAGTGTCGATCGATACCAAAACCTTGAACTCGTGAAAATTGCAGATTTTCGGCAGAACCAATGGGAAACCCAGTTTCGAGGAAGTAGATGTTCTCTTCTGGTAGGAAATCATCAATAGGAACGTCTTCATCGATCCTTATCCGCGAGAGATGGTCAGCTACCCCATTCTCGATGCCCTTCTTGTCATTGACCTCAATATCAAAGCCTTGAAGCAAAAGGACCCAACGACAAAGGCGAAGTTTGAGATCCTTATTCTGCAGCAGATATTTGAGAGCATCATGATCTGTATGAACAATCACTTTGCTCCCAATCAAGTAGGACCGAAATTTCTCAAAGGAGAAAATGACTGCAAGTAATTCCATCTCTGTGGTGCTGTAGTTACGCTGAGCATCATCCAATATCCTGCTGGCATAGTAGATAACATGCAGCTTATCATCCTTTCTCTTACCCAAAACAGAACCAACTGCAAAATTGCTAGCGTCGCACATAACCTCAAAAGGCAGATTCCAATCTGGAGGTTACACAATAGAAGCACTCACCAACGCCTTCTTAATCTCCTCAAAAGCTGCAAGGCACTCAGGGGTGAAGTCGAATTTGACCCCCTTGCACAATAGGGCGGTGAGTGGGCGGGCTAGTTTTGAGAAATCCTTGATGAATCTCTTGTAAAACCCAGCATGACCAAGGAAGCTTCGAATGTCCTTCAAAGATGTTGGTGGTTAGAGGCTTGTCATGACTTGAATCTTGGCTTTGTCAACCTCTATCCCAGCTTCAGAAACCCTGTTCCCAAGAACGATGTCATCCTGAACCATAAAGTGACACTTTTCCCAATTAAGGACTAAGTGTTTCTCTTCACACCTCTTCACACCTTGCACAAGTTATCCAGACAGCTCTTAAATGATGATCCATACACTGAAAAATCATCCATGAATACCTTCATGAAGTCCTCAATCATGTCTGTGAAGATAGACGAAATTTCCTGCAGTTAGGCCAATTTTCACTCCTGGATTGACCTCTTTTCCATTCCTCAAGGTGATTGCATTGATGTGTGCCCTTGGATCTTCTGTTTTCCTTGGAAGAAAACCTTCTTGCCTCTTCACAGCACTTGCAGTTTGGGCAACCTGAGTTTCTAGCTTTTTCTGATGAATACTGAGAGCATCGATTTTTCCATTCAGGTATGTGTACATAGCATCCATCTTCCCATTGAAATCCACTGTCATCTTCTGTTGTTCCTGAAGGATCTATTCAAGCATAGATTCAACCTTGCTCTCTGAGGTTTTGGGAGATAGAGGTTGATAAGACGAACTCCCATAGTTCATGGTATAGCCACTGCTCTGGAATGGTTTCTGGGCAAATTGATTTGACCCAAAACCAGTTGGATTGACGTCAGACTTGTACCCTCCTTGCTGGGCATTGTTGGTGAAGTTTATGTTGTTGTTATGGTGGTATTGATTTCTCTGACCTTGAAAACTAGCACCACCAATGTAGTTAACATATTCCACTTCATCCTCATAAAAATTCTCAACCTCATCAGCAAAATGAACAGTCTTCTTCATCTTTCACATCAGAAGATTGTGCACTGAGTCCAGCTTAGCTTGAACCTCAGCAATCTGCGATCCATCCATGCCCCCAGTCTGCTTTCTTCGCTCAAAGTCTGCATTCTTGGTACTATTGCTATATGCCAAGTTCTCAATAAGCACATAAGCATCGTCAGGATATCTGCTGTTGAAGTTCCCATTACTCGCAACATCTAAGGCCATCTGATACCTCCAGTCAATCCCTCTGAAGAAGATACCCAACAACTGAACCTTAGTGAACCCGTGATGCGGACAATCTCTCTGATATGATCTGAATCTCACCCAAGCAGCCTTAAACGCCCCAGTCGCTCCTTGAGAAAATTGGGAGATCTTATTCGTAAGCTCCTCGGATCTTGCATCATCATAGAAATTGTTTAAGAAGGCATTCTTAGTCTCTTCCCAGATAGTCATTGATCCAGGAGGTAACTGCTTAAGCCAATAAGTTGCATCTCCACCAAGAGAGTATGGGAAGAGCTTACAGAAAAGGAAATCATTGGACACCCCATTGTACTTAATGCTAGTAACCAAGTCCTCAAACCTCTCAATGTGATCCATGGGGTGTTCATGAGAAAGACCATGAAAAGGGTGCTGACCCACAAGAGTGAAGTATGCAGGTTTCAGCTCAAAGTCATTCCTCTGGAAAGCAGGTGGACGAATCGTTGATCGATTGGCCTAGAACTGATCAGGCATGTTATACTCTCCAATTGTCCTACCACGATCAACCACCTCATTCCCAACATTCACAACAGCTGGAGGGACAATGATGTTTCCATCTCCATCAAGTCGTTTCCCCCTCTCATTGCACAAATGACCCTCTTGGTCTCTCAAAGTTCCAGCATCATCACGAACCAAAACCACTGGATTGTTCATCTATGCTGGCGTCTTTGCTTTCTTGTTTGTGCGTTCCAAAAGTGCTAGTTCTTCAAGGGAAATATTAACTAGCTGAGTGCTCTTGTTTCTTCTGGTTTCGCGATTAGGCATACACCTGAAACACAAAAGTCAAAGCACGTAAGTAACAAAAATAAAAAGTAAAGTAAAACGCAGGGTATCGATCGACACTGAGTAGTGCCGGTTGATACACGGGCTTAGTCGAAATTCTTAACTAAAAATCTAATGGCGAATAATGAATCCCCGGCAACGGCGCCAAATTTGATAAGTTCAAATGTAATACCCTAAAGTACTAACAGCTTTGTCGATTGTAGTATTTAGTGGTCGAATCCACATAGACTCAAGAATCACACAATAGATTTTAAATGTTCGAATTAAGCTAAGTGATCAATGTAATTTAAAGCAATAACGTAAATTAAACAGTTGTAAATTCAATGGAGGAAAGATAGGTTCATGGTATTTCTCAGGAAATCAGAGAATGCAGATAAACTAACTGGTCAGGGTTCATGTTAAGCCCGGTTCTTGAACTCAAATCACTAAGCTATAACTAACCAACTGTCGTTGCGAGAGTTATCTAAGTCTAAATCTTAAAATTCCAAATTTCTTTGCAAATCCTAAAGACTAAACTAGCTTTAAGTCCATGTTTGATCTGTTCACAAAACAACTAAACCAAATCTCTTTGCAGATAGTTATTTTTCTCACCCTAGATTCTATCAGATTATCAATTGCACTGTCGTGCCTAATCGATTAACCTAAGACCTAAGTTCCAGGTGATCAATCTAGAATTAGCTTTAAAAACAACCTAAGGCGAAGAACTAATTCATATTATGAATCCTAACCAACCAATTAACCTAGCATTCAATGAAATCCCTTATGAGAACCCTAAACCTAACATGAGATCTACTCAGACATGGAGATTAAGTAAAACAACATGATTGAATAGAACTCAAAGGTAATAATAAAGAGAGTAAACAAAGGGTTCGAAATCTTTTCCCGGACGAACAGAGTTTCAGACTTGTCTCCCTCAAAAGCTCTCTCAAAAAAACCAAAAGTAAAATAAAGCTTAGCCACAAAAGTGGCTAAAAAACCTAATTATAATCCTAAAACACGTTCTGGGGCTTCTTGTAATTATTAAAGTCTTCTGGGCCAATGTACAATTTCATCAGACTTGTAAAAAGTCGCGATCCTTCTCTTCATGCGATGGGTATCGATCGATACCAAGCTTCTGTGTCGACTCTTCAGGCTAGTGTCGATCGACACCAGGACTTCAACTCGATCCTTCAGCTACATGATCCTTGCTTGGCTCCGAAAAGAAATCAAACACCGACAGCCATCAACAATCAAAGATGCCCTCGCTCTCGCTTCAGTTCATCTCCAGGGAAGAAAAGGCAGTGAAAGCACCTCTCTGAGGCAAGGACGACACCAGACTAAGACGCACCAAGCGTAAAAGACTCATCCCGGACTCGAGGGGAAATGGGAAGCACCCCTCAATTCGGCGAACCGAACGAAGCGATACAGCTGGCGAGAAGAACAGACTATACACTCCGAGTAACACTACTCTCTCCGGCAACACAACCCTGGATATACCGGACAACCACACAATTCCTCGGTTTCCACCCCAGCAAGCTCGGCCGACAACAACAAATATGGCATACATCGTTGCCTTCATGTGCCGCGACACCGCGACGCCGCAGACTTCTACTGCGAATCCTATTCTGCCTTTGATCCAACAACCCCGTACCCGTTCCACAACGCTGGCGCCCAAACAAGATAGAAGAGTCGAAGCGTGAAGAATTCTTTTGTTTAGTTCGGAGTCTACCCAAAGAAATCACATACCCAAAGCATTCCCGAAATACGAGCTCGGGCGATTCTTCCACAACAGCACGGAAACCACGTCGGAAATAGAAGACCTCTTCATTTACGCAAGACGCGGGAGGCTGATCGAGATACTCTACAAAACCTTGGAGCAAGGGCAATTCCTGATCTTTTGTAACATTCAAGGAGTCGACTTCGCCAAAGTTCTATGCAATTTTGGAGCCTGTCTCAGCATCATTTTTGACTCAACTGCCGAACGTCTCGGCATCCAGAACATCCAGGAAACTCGGACACGGATAAACATCACCTACCAATCTCACACCATACCAAAAGAAGTTGCAATCGACGTACCCGTACGGATCGGCGATTCCATAGCCCTCATGGACTTCTACATCTTTGAAGCAGAAAAGATACACCCAACTCCGATAATCCTCGGATGGCCTTTCATATCCACCACCGGAGCAATTATAGACTGGAAACGACAGCGCCTATCATTCACCCAAATCGACAGCAACGTCTTCTACCCCGCCACCCAGCTCCTACACGAAGAAAGCTCTTCGGAGTCGAATCACGGCGGCAACAAGAGTCCTAGGAAAACCCGCCTAAGGAGAAACCTCTCCTTTAGCTAGAAACCACCTCGCTACCATGAACTACGGGACGGCTTGATCCTTGAAAAAGGGTACGTAGGCAACCAATCTTCGGAAAGGTGCAGTTGTCCCCCCTCTTTAAAAAAGGGGGGGGGAGTGGGTACGTATACACATACTCCCATCCTTTTTGTAAGCATGACTTATCTAAATTTTTATCAATACAACATCATTTTCAAATTCCGCGCCTCGTCGACTCGACGCTTATTACGACGGGCTTCCGATTCATAAGCAGCCGCCATCTCGTTGATGGAGGCGATAAACTGCAAGACACAATCAGTCAGTATGAAACTCGCAACACTTGAATCTACATCGCAATAAAACAAATCTTACCTTGGTACAACGCAGCGCCATATTCATGTACGTTTTCTCCTCGGAGAGTTTGTCGAGGGGAGGAAGCTTAGCCCTAAGACCATTAATCCCCGAGAGAAGAGTAGCCGACATAGCGGGATCGTCAGTTATCGGTTTAGAAGGTACCGGATCGACGATCGGGCGATCGGTACGTTTTCTCTTCTCAGAGGATTCCCTTGGTCTTGTTGCAAGGGACGCTTCCGGCTCGGCTCATTTTCACGCCTCCTCGAAGCTAGAGGAGGCTTAGACACCTGTGGGGGAACCGGCACGGTGTTCTCCCCGACGACAGGGGCAGGAGGCTCGGGAATGTCAGCCATGTTCTTCCCAGAGTCGCCAACATTCATTACGGGAGCAGTCCCCCCCCGAGATCGCTGCCTCGGGAGCAGCCATGTCCCGATTCGCCTCTTCGGCAGTAGGAGGATTCAAATTCTGTTCGGCAGCTTCTGCCGCTTTTTCCTTTGCCTTGGTGTCCCTCTTCGCAGCTTCTATCGCCGCGAGCTCTTTCTTGGCGCGAATCGACAATCTCGCCATACTAGTTAGGGTGTTGTCAACCGGTGGAGTCTTCGAATGCGCGAGGGTACAATCACGGACAGCCCAAGCCCTTTTCGCCCTCTCAAACGAAAAATATCTCCTCCAATCGATCTCCTCGGAAGATAAGATCGTAAACACCTCAGACAGATCATTCGGTTTCTTCGGAGGCACACCTTGGACAACAAAGAAAAAGATATGAGGTTACGTTAAAGCATCGAATGAGATAAGATCATTAACATACATAATAGCTACCAAGCAATCCCCAGCTCATTACGATCTTGTCGAGGCAAGAACGATCCACCGAAGCCTCGGAAATCCGGACATAAAAAAAAGGATCTTCCCATACATCTTTGCTCGGGAAACCTCCGACAATTCTGAAACCAGCTTTATTAGAGATATAGACCCTCTTTGAATAAGAGACTTTTCGCACTTCCAGTAGGCTCCAGAGATGATTTAGATTAATATCGATCTGGCATTTAGAACATATGGTCCAGATCCCTATCAGATGACGAAGTCCCCGAGGAGGAACCTGACTCAACGCGATCCCATATTTCCAGAAGTATTTCAAGATAAATTTCGGTACGGGAAACTGTAAGAAGCACATGTGAAAGAAGCCCTCGTAGACTGTAAAAAACCGGTGGGGGGCTCGTCGGCTCGGTCGGACGGACCAGGAAGAACGAATTTGACTTCGTTAGGAACCTTGAAGCGTCGTCATAGCTCGGCAAGAGACTCCTCGGTAGAAAGAGAAGAGCCGGGAAGAGCTTTTTTTTCCTCTTCGGGCGTTCGGTTTTCGCCTCGCTCGAAGGGCCTACCTCTGCTCCAGATATCGCCCGCTCTAAGTCACGAGCAAACTCAATCAAATATGTCGAGAGATGAGCCTCGGGAAGTTTCAACCCCTCGAGAACGTTCGTCTTGGCACCTCTCACGGAATCACGACCGAGCTGTGGAGAAGAATTTCCCAAACCATCCGAACCGCTCGAAGTATCAATCTTAGACATCGCGCCTCGAAAATGTCGAATTAAGCTCGGGAAGATGAAGATGAACCGGAAAATACGGAGATAAATCGGAAAACTCAAAGGCTCGCCGTACTTCGGATCGGGTAAAACTGAACAGTGCGGTGAAAATTCAGAGCCCTAATCGGAAAGATAAACGGAAGAAGAAGAGAAAGCTACCTTTTTCGGAAGAACAAAGAATAAAATAATGAAGAGGGAGCATCACACTATGTATAAGAAATTCGGCNTATTGGAGATATAGACCCTCTTTGAATCAGAGACTTTTCGCACTTCCAGTAGGCTCCGGAGATGATTTAGATTAATATCGATCTGGCATTTAGAACATATGGTCCAGATCCCTATCAGATGACGAAGTCCCCGAGGAGGAACCTGACTCAACGCGATCCCATATTTCCAGAAGTATTTCAAGATAAATTTCGGTACGGGAAACTGTAAGAAGCACATGTGAAAGAAGCCCTCGTAGACTGTAAAAAAACCGGTGGGGGGCTCGTCGGCTCGGTCGGACGGACCAGGAAGAACGAATTTGACTTCGTTAGGAACCTTGAAGCGTCGTCGTAGCTCGGCAAGAGACTCCTCGGTAGAAAGAGAAGAGCCGGGAAGAGCTTTTTTTTCCTCTTCGGGCGTTCGGTTTTCGCCTCGCTCGAAGGGCCCGCCTCTGCTCCAGATATCGCCCGCTCTAAGTCACGAGCAAACTCAATCAAATATGTCGAGAGATGAGCCTCGGGAAGTTTCAACCCCTCGAGAACGTTCGTCTTGGCACCTCTCACGGAATCACGACCGAGCTGTGGAGAAGAACTTCCCGAACCATCCGAACCGCTCGAAGTATCAATCTTAGACATCGCGCCTCGAAAATGTCGAATTAAGCTCGGGAAGATGAAGATGAACCGGAAAATACGGAGATAAATCGGAAAACTCAAAGGCTCGCCGTACTTCGGATCGGGTAAAACTGAACAGTGCGGTGAAAATTCAGAGCCCTAATCGGAAAGATAAACGGAAGAAGAAGAGAAAGCTACCTTTTTCGGAAGAACAAAGAATAAAATAATGAAGAGGGAGCATCACACTATGTATAAGAAATTCGGCGCGTGGCTGCCCCTGACCTCGGGAATAAACAGACGTTTGCGATCCCCGAGGTATTTAAAGGCAAAACGCAAATGACACGGGTACAAATATGAAAAGAATAACGGAGTCCAGTCACAAGTTCCTTGAGCTACACCGAGCCAAAGCGACAGCACGAAATCATCTTTTGGCGTGGAAATATGAAACGCTTCGGCAGCAAGGAAAAGTCTCGTCATCACCTCGGTATAGAAATTCAGCGGTCAACTTGCCATTGGCACAAGCTTTTTCACCTCGTCAAAATCAGCGTAACGTCGTTTCGGTGGCATGCGTCGGCCATAAACTCGCTACCTCTACGATTCAACATGTTAACCCCAGACTCAATGACCCATACCTCGTCACAATCACATCTGAATCTGACGAGCTGGGGGGCAAACTGTTGGGGTCGGTTTTCACCCGCATAAGTTTAACAAGTCGCATCGATCGGATATCGGTTCTTGCCAACCCCACTCATCTCGCCTAGCCCGAAAACGAGCCAAGGCCAACACCCCCGCCTCAGGGCAAAAGCTTGGTGGGCCGAAATGGAGCCCATCCGCCTGATTTAAGTGGGTCAAAGCAAAAGCCCAAGTCGTCGGATGCCCTAATTGGAGGCGGTCACCAGAAGCAAAAAATGAAATATTCCTTTTGCCTCTGAGACATTCGCGGTTCAATATGAATAGAACTCCTTGTCATTCTTAAAAAGGAGAAGCATTCATTCGCAGCAATTTTACTCTTGTAACTTGCTTTCTAAACAACAACAATAAAAACCATCTTTGGATCTCTCTTTGTGTTCATTCCCTTTACAAAAATCGACCGTGTGAATTTCGACTCACACAATATATATATACTAGGACTTAACCCGCGCTAATTATAGCGCGAGATAATTTTTTTTTAAAGAAATTGTTTTGAAATTTTAGAAAAATTGCTTTTATTTGAATTTTATAATATGTCTAACTCATGATTATAGATAGAGTTGTCAAACGAAATAATTTATCTATTTAACC